>JANHGB010043799.1:12582-24530 GCA_026283785.1 Coracopsis vasa | reverse complement strand
GAGTTGGTTGCTCAGCTGTAGATCAACCATGTGGAAATGCTAACGTTTCCTTTTGAAGTACTGTCGAAGTATTTTGAAAGAAGAGAAGTGAGTTGGTTGTATTGGGTGCAGCTTGTGGGCAGCTCTGTATTTGAGAGTGAATTACAGATTGGCAACATCATTATAAAGGCTAGCTGCAAACCTCAGTGGATTTGTGTCATGACTGTGATGCTGTGAGCTGTATGAGCTAGTGAAATACAGCTTGGGGGAAGCTGCAGGAATTAAATGCAGGAACTGGGTGACTTTATACTGAAAGATTTAACAAGTGAGAAAAGAAATGAGGGAACCTGACACAGGGCTGTGAGTTGGGTGGCTGTGGTACATCCAGTGTTATTTGAAAGCTGATGTTTTCCTTTAACTGTTGCCATTGCATAGAATTTGGGACAGGAAGGAGGAGCGACTTGGCTGCCATTGTAACCTACTCAGAGGTTTTGGTCCCAACAGGATTGGGGTTGGCTCCATTGGTATTACTTTGTATGACTGGGAGAGATTTCCCAGCTTCAGCCTTTTGCAATGGTGTAGTGGGGCTTGTCTGGTGCAAGAGGATCTCTGTCCCAGAGCAAGGATCGCAGCTGCTGAATAAGATGTGATGGTGAGGACAGTGTGTGATTGCAGCATGTGTTGCTTGTTCTGTAGTTTGCAGGGAAGCAACAGTTGTCTTTATTAAGATCTGGCATAATTCTGGTCTTTTGCCTTGTTTTTTTGGTCTGGAGCCCTTTAGAATTTAAACTGATGATTCTTTCAGAGGTAGTTTGGTTTATTGGTCCTCTTGCTGTGAAGAAATGACCCTCTGCTTTTTTCCCTGCAGCGCCTCAGAAGGTGGCAGTGAATCATAGCTGAAGGTCTGGGACAGATGCAGTGATTTTTCCAATAGAACAGTTGCAAGACCTTGACTGTCAGTTATTGATTTATTTCCTACCTTCAATTACCAGCCAGGAGCTGGCTGAATTTGTGTGGGAAGGATTGTAGGAGAGTGTTTCTGCTTTCTAGCATGAAATATTTGCTACTTGGAGTTAGAATATTATTTTTCCCTTTCTGGGGGAGGTTGCTTTCTGAGTTTGGAAGATCAGAGCAGCAGAAACAGTGAGCAGGAGAGACCACCATGTTTGACTTCACTTTCTCTTTTAGAACAAGTGTAAGGAAGAGTATATAATGTCAGCTTTGTGAGAACTCACCTTCTCATTGTGTCTTTTTCTGCCCACCAAGATCTGGAACGATCAGGACCACCGTGCCTTTGTGCAGAGCCACCTCTTGGAGATGCTTGAACTGCTGCTGGAGCCGGAGCAGCTCAGTGCCTCCTCCCATTCAACCCACAGTAGCCTGGTGTCTTACGAAGCTGTCTGTGCCCTCAGCTTCCTTATTGAAGGGACTGTGAACAAATCCAGGACGGTCCATCCACTGCACGAGCTTGCCCTCTGGCAGTCCTGTCCTGGGCAGAATGGCTACTCAAAGATCTCTAGAGCCTTCTCTTTCCCCAAGCTAGAGAGCTGGCTGCGGTCTTGCCTGACAACAAACCCTTTTGGAATGACTGCCTGCCTCAAGTCTGGGAAGAAACTCGCATGGGCACAGCAAGGTACCTACAGGCCTTGCCTTTATCTTTAGAAATAGCTTTCCAGTCTCAGCTCCTCTTGCTGACCGAGGATCTGGCAGTTTTGTGAGGGATTGCCTCCTTTTCCTGTGGACATTGGGAAGGTGACAGCTTAGGGGCAAGTCTGGGAGATGAGAGTGCTGCATGACATCTGTGTATATTTTTCTGGTCTTTGGATCACTTCTGTGAGCAAACATTAATGATGTTATTGTCAAAGGCCTCTCTGAGTGAGGTCAGGATTAGTACCTTTACTTAAGTACAAGTGGGCACAGAGAATAGATAATGTGATGTGTTTGTGGCAAAGCTGAGAACTGGTTTGGGTTTACTTGGCTTGAATTGCAGCCCCTTGCCTGCAGGGACATGGCAGTGGAGCCAAGCCACCTTCTACCTTAGGAAGAAAAAATTCAGATGGATGTTTTGTTTCTCTGACTGCACAATTATAAGAGTGACACGTGTTAGGTAGGACAGTGAGGTTGCTCAAAGATTGTACTGTAGAGGGAGCATTTAACTGTCTTAAAACATAGAGTTCTTGCTTTCAACATAAAACTTGCCATAAGGATCTTCCTGCCAAGCAAAGTCTTGTGTTTGGGAACAGACTTCTGGAATTGGAGATGCCCTGGTCAGGGCTGCTTGTAGCTTGTAGGAGGCATTGGCCACCCCTCGATAATCTTGAAATGGTTTTGATTTTTCAATGTGTCCTGACTTTTGGAGCTTCAGACTGCTTTGTGCTGCTGAGCTGCCTGGTAGGCATCAGTGAATGGTGTGACTGGTGCATGAAGAGTGGAGTCTGATGGTACTATCCTGCAAGTTTTGGGCTGATTATTTTCTTGAGGGATTGCTGGGTGATGTAAACAGTGAGCCATCATGTCTGTCTCTCTGTAGGAATCTTATGTAGCCTTTCTGTGCTTTAAAAAAAAAACCTGATTAAATGCATTGGAGAACTTTCTTTTGCAGTTGAAGGAACAACCAGGAGAGCAAAGATTGCCTGCAATGCTTGTGTGGTGCCTGAGGTGTTTCCCATGGTGATAATGAGCCAAGTGTACAAGCAAACGCTGGCCAAGAGCTCGGACACCCTGGTAGGGGCTCATGTAAGAATTCATCGCTGCAATGAGTCCTTCATTTACCTCCTCTCTCCCCTCCGGTGAGTTTTTGTTCTCCTGGGACACAGTTAAATGTCTTTTCAGCAACTTTGTTCAAGCGCTAAGTTCTTGTTAGATGGACTAAGCAGTGAAAAAGTCCTGGATTTGTTCTTTCCTGCTCACTGTGTCTTCTCCCTCTTGTTCTTTTGCAGATCTGCGACCATCGAGAAGTGCCGGAACAGCACTTTTGTCCTCGGCCCTGTGCAGGCATCTGTGCACGTCCACAGCTGTGACAACGTCAAGGTCATCGTGGTTTGCCATCGTTTGTCTCTTTCTTCCACTGCTGGCTGTACTTTTTATACTCTCACACCTACCCAGCCTCTCATCCTCTCGGGGAACCAAGCAGTCAGCTTTGCCCCTTTCCACACCCACTATCCGATGCTTGAAGACCACATGGCTCAGGTGGGCTTGGCTACTCTGCCAAACTACTGGGACAGTCCCATGCTGGTGTGCAAGGAGAGCAGTGACACAAGTGTCTTCCGCCTCCTGCCGCCCTCGGACTTCTACACCTTTGTGATTCCTTTTGAGATGGAAGGAGACACTACGGAGACGCCGGGTGGGCTTCCCCATGCGTATCAGAAGGCGCTGAGTCAGCGGGAGCAGAACGTGCAGATATGGCAGAAAACTGTGAAGGAGGCAGGCCTGACCAAGTAAGTGCTGAATCCAAATGGGAGTGTGTGAGATTCAATGAGAAGCGTGCCCAGATACTGTTGAGGGCTGACATGAGGGAACCATCCTGGCAGTAGTAAGAGTTTACAAATGATCTCATGCTGGGTACTGTCTCTGTTCTGCTTCCAGTGTTGCATGCTGCTGTGGGTGACATCTAGGTGCGTACCCTGAACAACAGCTCGACTAATTATTGGCCTGCAGCTGATTGGGTCTTAGTCCAACCATTACAAGGAGACTGAAGCTTTAAATTACTGTCCCATCTGTTGTTGAGGTGAGCTGAGAATGTGCATGTGAACCATTACAGTAGATCACCTCATGGACAGTAGCTTTTAAAGTCCTCTTTATCAGATCGCATCACATCCTCTGCCCAGCTTTTACTGTACTAGCTAGGCCTGTCCTAGCCCATCTCATGTACTCATGTGCTTCTGCTTTCTCAGTACCTATTGTGGAGCTCTGACAAAGTTCTTCTTGCTTGTTTGTCAGCATGCTTTCTTCTGCATCCAGCCAGATTGGACAAGGCTGCAGAATCTCTGCTGACTTCAGTTTAGCTGCTTTTATCTTTTTTTGTGAACTGCAAACCTGAAGGACCTGGCTTCCTTTGCAAATACAGAATGGGGTTAAAAACCCAGATATTCAATTGTAAAGACTTGAAAAGATGAGAACAAGTTTAGTTCCCTAAGCTGGACTTAAGCTGTATAGATTTTCTTTCTGTTCTGTGCTCAGTCGATGACTTGTAACAGGTGTGTAACTGGGTGCTGATAAGCAGTGATTTTGGAGGGGTTTATCCTGTAGGGAACTCGGAATATGAAAACCTCCTCTTGGGTCAAACTGTTAATGCCTCCCATCATACCAGGCTGAGGAGTTGATGGTTCATTGATGCCCAATTGATGGTTCATTGGTTTGAAGGAGCTCCCTCTGCTTCTGTTGATCCTCTCTGAAATCCAGGTGCCTCCGTGCTGAGTGTGGAGGAGCATGCAGTTTGAAAGAGCTCTAGATGGAGAGACAAAGGATTCTGGGTCAGGATTTTGCTGCAGGTTCATGGTGGCTGAGCACTGGTGACCCAATAGTGATGACAGAGGTGACTCCGGACTTTCAGCCCTGAGTCTTCAAGGACAGCAGAGAGGAAAGTTACAACTTCAGCCTTTATGGTTAGATTTAACCTCTTGTACAGCAGTCACAGGAAGCAAGCCACTCGCTACTGGAGTGGCTTATTTCATAAAAGAGGGGAGAACTGTGGCAAGTTTAGAAGCTTCCTGAAAAGAAACTGGGCAGCTGGTGGTATAAAATGTCTGTCTCCTACAGGCAGGGAAACAACTCGGGAGACAGCTAGGAAGCTTAGAGTAAGCAGGGTATCGGACTTGTAGAAAGAAAAAAGCTGCGATGCTTGAGCGGGGAGGTGAAAGAGAATGTTAGAAATAAGAAGACATCTTTCAAGAAGTTGAAGTTGTCTGAATGAGGAAAGTGGGGCAGAAAAAGAATGTAAATCCTGCCAGGCTGAAAGTAAAACCCCCGTAAGACAGGACCAGTAAGACAGCTTGAGAAACAACTTGCAAAAGCATAAAATCCTGTTTATTCATTTCCTGAGCATATCGGACAGAAAGTCAGTGTCAGTAGCAGATCAAGGTATATAAAAAGCACTTGGCAAAAATAAAGCCATAAGGGGAGAAAGCAGTGACTGCCTTTGTGTTCACGTTCACTGGTGAGGAATTTAGGTTAGTTGCTGTCGTAGAACCCTGCTTTCTGGGGAACATCTCAAATGGAAGTGATAGTATAAAGAAGAGCCTATAACGTGAAAAAAGGGTCTGAGCGTGCTGAGCCTCTCTGAAGCTGAGTGGCACAAAAATGAATAGGGCTTATGTGCTGCTTTTCACACTAGAGGATGGGATCAGCACATCAAATTAGGAATGGGTTCCTCCTCAGCAGCCCCGTGGAGCAAGGTTGCTGTGCTAGTGGGATAGGGAGATTTGCATGGTTTCTACCACCACCAAGTTCTGCCTTTGGGATTCATTGCAGTCGTACTCACTCGGTAAAAACCTTTTCCTCCTGATAACAGACGGTTCAGGAACCAAGCCCAGCTCTTAGCTGGTACATAGGGAGGCTTGTTTTGGTAGTGAAGGTGCAGTCTGAAGTATAATACTATAAATAAATGACAGCTTTACATACTTCCCTGCTGATCTTTTGGTTTCAGGGATCAGAGGAAACAGTTCCAGATACTGGTAGAAACCAAGTTCTATGAATGGCTGGTTCAGACAGGGAACCGTCAGCAGCTGGATAGCCTTGTCCCTCCTGCAGTAGGCTCCAAGCAGGCAGCAGGATAACATCACATTCCTGTGCAGCAAAAGGAAAGGAAGGGTGAGTAGAAGCCTGTTTCTCTTGATTCTTCTCAAGAATTGTCCTATGGTTGTGTGTACAGGTTAGGCAGAGGTAGAAAGAAGAGGAGGCTGTTCAAAGGCTATTCTCCCTATAGCCTTGCATTTGGTTTTAGTTCTTATTTTGCAGTCAAAACCTCTTTTCAGTTTGAATCTGTTCACTGTGTACTCAGCACATCCCTTGTTCTGTGCAGGTGTTCTGTTTGCTTTGTTGGAGAAAAACAAAGCTGCTGTGTGCATCTGTAAAGGCAGACAGGGATATTGTATTTAATCTGATGTAAAAAAAAACCACCCTGATTTGAATAGCTGCTCTTTCAAAGAGGCTCTGTGCATTAATATCTGTACTTACCTGTCTCACTTTTTGCTTAAGAGAACCGAGTGAGACTCAAATAATTCTTACTTTGTAGTGTCTTTTTCTTCCCAGGCAGAAGTGGTTTAGGAGCCAGAGGCAAGCCTTTATCATGATTTTCAAAAAGGTTTTGGTGACCCAAATGGGACACCATTTGGACTGGACCTTGCTTGGGAAATCATTGCAGCCAGAGGGATTCACCAGGTGAACTCCAGCACACACTGGTGTGATTATCCGGGGACTCCCCTGGCGAACCCCTGGTTGTGGTGAGTTCTTGAGCAATGTCCTATACAAGACATTGTTACTATTATTTCTGTTTTGATTTCACCCCCTGAGCAACTCGTATCAGAAAAGATATGGATCGGAGGAGTAAAAGGTACCTGAAAGTATTCCTATGCATGATTACGGTGATGACTGGAGCATGTGGAATTTGGATTATTGTTATATTCCTAAGCATTGGTTTGGGATGCATATTGGCCCATCAGGGCAAATGTAGGGGAGATCTTTTAACTTGGAAAAAGTTCTCTTTCACTTTTTATCTGGCACCATGCTCAGTCTTTCCTATGCTGAGGGGCCACCACTGATTACAAGACACTATTAGCTTAACTGAGCATAGTGCCTGTTTAGCATGAGAGGCAAGTGGGACTTCTAACCAGTAAGTAAAGGGTGGAATACTAATTAATTGTGTAACTCTCAAACAAAGGACACTGATTACATTGTCAAAATATATAAACAGCTTAAAGTTACAATCCTGGGGGTGCTTGATTTGTGGACACTTCTGAGCACCGTGCGCAGGGTAAACAATGTCTCCTTTCTGGACGAGACTCTGTGTCTTTGTTTAGAAAGTCCCAAATCGGCAACAAAACCATTAGAAACTTGGGTTTGGGTTTTTTCCCCTTTTCCTTATTCTCTCAGTTGCTTTTTCTTTGTTGGTGCTGTAGTAAAATTTTCTCCTCTTATTTTGTTACAGAGCCTGGGAAAACAGTTCTCATTAAGACTTTGTGGCCATCTTGCCTGAACACTCGATGTGGATCTGACACCCACCCTTGGTGTGCATTGGACTGTCTGCCTGGTTTAGGATTTCTGATTGCTGCCACTTTCCCAGGAATGTGCTGCAGCTATTCTGTTGGTAACTGAGAAAGTATGTTGCTAGAGGATGAAGAAGTATGCCTCCTTGAGTGAGGAGGCTGTCAACGTGGCTAGTGTCCATGGTGTGCAAGTATCCAGCAAAGCAGCCCTTCCTGGTGCGAAGCTGGATGCAGGGCCCTTGGCATCACCTGCATCTTTTTATGGTACAAGCCAACTGCACTGTTTTTGTGAATGTGAAAAAGAAATGTTTGATTTTGTTATGAATGAAATTCAACTGATTTTTTAAATTAAATTGATTTTAAATTTAGATTGATTTTTTTAAATACAAAGATGGCACTTAAGCAATGTGATTTTATGGAATTCACTTCCTTGTATGTTTGCATGTTTTTGACAAATGTCAATAAAACAGAGTTCTTAGATAAGCTTGATATATTGTCCTACTTTTACCTGTACAGTGAGTGCCAGAGGAACACAGCGTCTTTACTGCTTCGTGAAACGTGAACCAGTCAGCGGGGAGAAAAGTGCCAATTTATTAACAGCCATGGAATTGAATGTTTTGAAGACTGCCCTAGCACAGCATTTTGATACAAACACTGTTTCCTACCTTTAGTATTTCTTCTAAAGAGTATCAGCTTGAATGAGTACTATTCTCAGGGGCTGGTGGAACGAGTCCTGGGAAGATGTGCTTGTAGCTGAGCACCTAAATAAGGAAGGCAAAATAGGCAGAGGCATTGGATGACCGAAGGCAGCTGCTGAGTTGTCATTCGATAGGACCTGGATTGTGATTGAAGACTGATTTTCATAAGGCAGGTTTTATTTTCTTTTTAATTGATATGTGAAATGTTCTCACAGCGTTTGAGCACTAAGAGCTGTAAGCAACAGCACTGGGTGATTCAAGACACCTAAATAGGGAGAGGGTGAGATACTGCTGAGCACATCTGTTTCAGACTGTTGGACTGCTGCGGCAATGTACATGGGGTGGCATGCAGAGCTGCTGCTGCCAGACTGCTTGTCCTGACAGATTTGAAATGGGGTCTGTGTGCTGCAGGCGCTGCTGTGCCGAATTCATTTCCCTTTGTTTCACTAAGCCTTTGGGCTGGTGCAGTGAATAGCTGCAGAGGTGTCTTTTCATATCGTGCTGGCGGGTGTATGTAAGCCAGCAATCTGCCCCCTCTGCTCAGTGGGCCTCAGTGGGCTAAAAGGAAAACTCTTCTGCTCAAGCCTCAGATAATGGTGTAGGAGCTCTGAGTTGAACTTGTGACATTAGCAGGTATGGTCAGAAATTTGGACATTGTTACTTACTATTTGACCCTTTGGTGGGGTGTGGCTAGGTGTTCTCTGATGAATATTGGGTTTCCTCCTCACAAACAGAGGTGGGCCTTTTGGTACTGACAGAATGCCTTCTTGTTTAACATGCTTAAAAGGGAGAGAGCAGCCAAATTGCACCCCATCCTCCAGGACTTGGCAGGGGGCTTGCATGTTTTTGAGTGTGTTTGGCAGAGTTTTGGTGTTCTGATTCAGCAAATGGTAACAAAGGGAGGATGGCAAAGCCTTCCTTTATTCCATAATCCTGCTTGCTTTTCTGGAAATCGGCTATAGCCTCAGAATTACTGACTCAATTTTTGGATGCTATTCTCATGACAAAGCAGCTGTCTCGTTTAAAACAAACCCGTTATAAAAAGGGTGCCTCAGATCCTGACTGTTTGTAACAGCTTCTGACATTCCTCTAGCACTAGGGAGCTTGCCTGGAACACAAAATGTCCGGAGCTGGAACCAAGGTAAGTTTATTTGCAGCCTATTTGTTATTGTGGCTAAGACCCCTTGCTAGTCTTTTCCCAGATCTTGGCTGTCTCCTCTAGGTGTGGCTCTGTGAGAGGATGGAGTTGAACACGGTGACTGGTGAGCGCGTACTTAAAGATGCACCAGGGCCTAGCGCCTTGCACATTAGTGGTGGAGGCTGCTGTGCCAGCAGCAAACCTGACGAGCTGCATTTGCAGAGCAGTCTCGTGGAAGGCTTCCTTGGGATGACCTGAGTCCGTGTTGAGTACCCTTCACGTTCCCCTTCCATGATGGAGCAAAAGGTGTGCTGCGACAGAAAGATGCCTGAATGATGACCACAGCACTGAAACCAATAGCATTCCTAGAGAGATGCCAGCCGCCCTTGTAATTTGGTGGAATCAGAGGTGAATTTAAACTAGAGAAGGAGATGCATCAGAAAGTTCAGCTTCAGCTGGAAGGGTATGCATCAGATGGGAATCCAGCTCTATTGCTGTGTTCTTCAGCCTTGAAGTTAGCAGAGCTAACAGACCTGGTTGCAAGGTTGGGACTAGGCAGGAATAAACAGCTGGGAAAGGAGAGCAAGAACTTTAGCTACTGGCCAGTTCCTCCTGTCAAACATTAAACATCAGTTAAGAGGTTGTGGTCAGATGTACATCTTTCCATTGTATGAGTTGCTGTTGTGTTACATTCCTTCAGTAAATTCCTCCACAGTGCGGAGGCTGTAAGACCCGAGGTAGCAGAAGGCTCAGAAGCAGAGTGGTTTGTAGGCATTGTCTGATGTCTGTGGAAGATCTGGGATCAGTCTCTGCTTCTCTGCTCCTTCCATCTATGATCTTGGCTCAAAGTGATTTGGCCATTTGTGAGCAGTTTTTAGAAACTGAGGATGGGTGTGCTGCTTGCTTTTAACCTGCTGGTTGTCAGATTGCAGTGGTACAGTCTTTATGCGCCTGTGCATAAAGAAGGTGCTGGGGAACTGTAAATGATTCATGCTGGAGTCTCTTGTCTGCTTGAAGAGACCTAAAGACATGCTGCCATTACCCCTGCTGAAAGCCATATCCCTGTTGAGTGTGCTACAGGGAATTAATTATGTGGTGCAACAAAATGTCCAAGGGGACTTAAGTCAGTGAAAGAGTGAATCTCATCTATTCTCTGTGCCATGCTCTTATCTAGCATGTTCCAGGAAGAAGAAGAGGGCAAAAGAAATAATTAAACACTCTTTCTCCCAACTTGAGGAAACAGTCTGCCCTAGAAAGGGAGTTGCTGCCTCCATGCTGCTAACTTAGAAGGCACTAGTAGTTATTGTTTATGAGCTTTCTTCTAACAGAGCTGCTGTTGGGAAGAAATATGATAACTGCTATGAGGTGGCCAAAGGAGTAAGAGTTTTACAGTCCTGTAAGGAAGATGTGTTGTGGCAAATCTGTTATCTGCCAGGTAAGCCCTCAGAAAGCAAGTTTGGGCAGTGAGTGGTTAACAGGTTAGCACTGTAAGCAGAGAAACTTGATGGCTTTCCTGAAGGAAGGTGATTTGTGTTGGAGGAAGATGCGACTGAAATGAACTGACGAATCTGGAATTGAAATCTGTAATTCACCTGTCATCATCCTGCGGGTGAGAAACGTCAGTCGGGTCTGCTTGAGCCTGGATCGCTAAGGGAAAACTGAGGAGCGCCGAGTGTGAGGGTCTGAAATGAACTGAGGTGTGTGTACAAAGGGCTGTGGTGGAGAATGGGTGGCCAGGAGCCCTGTCCTTAAGTGTTCCTATAAATGGTCTAGGAATAAAACAAACACTACTTGTTTGGTCACTGTGCTGTGGGAATGCTCATACCCTTAATGTTCTCTTGGATTTTTTTCTCTTTGTGGCTTTATAAGTACAGGGAAACAATGAAGTTCAGTTTTGTGTTAGGCTGGGTGGGGAAGAAACATCAAATGAGCTTTTCTGTTACAAAAATAAAGGCCAGCTTAACCGACGTCATGCACAGTTGCTGTGATAGGGCATTGCAAGAGGAGCTGGTTCTGCTGGATGCCAGCCACAAAATCAAGGTAGCTTATGCAGAACCAGGACCAGAGGTGATGGAAACTCATTCCTTTCCCACTGCCAATTACAGAGTGCTGCCTGCATGGAGACCAGACCTGTGGTCTTACAGATGTTGGGCAGAGTTCATCATTGACCCTGCTGGACCCTCACTGCATGGACAGCAGTGGGACTGCAGAGCTTGGGGAGTGGGGTTGAAGAGGGGAAGATGCTGCAGCTTCCTTGACCACTGGCTTCAAGAAGAGGATTACTGGTGATGAGAGGCTGCCAAGCCTCCATGAGCAGGGCTTTCAGTGTTGCCTCTGGGCTCGTGCTGGCAGATTTTTCAGGGGATACCTTTACGGACAAAGATCCAGAAGCAGGATCTGTAAAGCAACAGCAGGGCTGTGGCTGGCAAAGGCTGAGCAGCATAGTTAGCATGGACACATAGGGGTTGGACATTTGAGTGCACACCTTTTACAACCTTTATTCATTTCCTGGAAAGACGTTAGTGATCTCCCAACTCTCCATTGCGCTGAAGATGGGAAGAGCTTACTCAGGAGGGAAAGACATGGGGACAGGTTACACAGTCCATCGACTGCTTGGCTCCCTTGGCCATAATTTAGTAACTACTAATCTAGACTAGGTGGGAAGGAAATGTATTAATACTGTTTTGCTGCTGTTTGGGGCTTCACCAAGGGAGTTTTGGGTTGGATTGGGACTGAACTAGGTGCTGGGAAGGGTAAGACATTGGTGGCAGGCTGGAGGCGGTGGGACCACACTGGTGAATCGGCTGCCAGGGTTAGTTGAGATGGAGTTCATCCTGCTCAATGATTGGGCTCCAGGACTTTTTAACATCTCGAGGTCTTTGTTTTCAGACATTTCATGTCGTGATGTGGCTAGAATATAGCTGCAACCAT
>JANHGB010043798.1:0-30643 GCA_026283785.1 Coracopsis vasa | reverse complement strand
CTGCCCATGGCAGGGGGGGTTGGAACTAGATGATCTTAAGGTCCTTTCCAACCCTAACTATTCTATGATTCTATGATATTCAACAAAACTTCCTCATAAACGGGAAGACAAATTGGTTATACATTTACCTTATTCTCCCTTTGCTATGTAGAAACTATTAGTATGAAAAAAGTCAATGCTTACAGTATTCTGGGTGTCATAAGGATACAACACTGCTGGCTGTAGTTTTTAATACATGTTATATATTAGTGACTAAGTAGTGACCATGAAATATTCTTACTTTAATCTTTTTCAGTAGCATCCTGAAGTCAAGACAAGGTGTATTGATGAGAATGAATAATAGTTTCTCTTTTTAATGGAGGTGCTTTTTGTGTAGGAATGGCCATGTTTTTATTCTTTCATAACTGTTAAAATTTGCTATATTGTCTTCTTTCATTAACCTTACCAGAAATTGCCTTTTCCCAGGTATGAATATATTCCAAAGGTTTTTGTACATCAATGCCAATTTGTCTGGCAATATCCTCAGGTGTATGTGCATCATCTGGAAGAAAAGGAAATGAAATAAATATCTACAGTGCAGTGTACCAAGTCATGGAATACTGATACATTGTGTATGTTCAAACTGTATGTAACATTAAGTGTAAAACTAGCGTAAATGACCCACCTATGTTTTACACATTACTTACTGATATTCGTTATCTTTCTATTCAAGTAAATAGAAAGTGATCTGGGTCTATAAAGTGTGCAATTAAATTTTTAACATTATTTGCAAGAAGTCTGCTTAGAAAGAGAACATTAGTAAGATTAAGAGAGAACAGATCAGTTAAACCAAGATTGTATGTGGAAAGATGGGTACAGAGAACATTTTATTTTTTCAGCATACAGAATAAAATACCCATTGATACTTGCAAAGGGCAAAGTTCTCCTTCTCTCATAAATAAGATCTTCAGTTTTCCTCCATTTTTAATGACTAGAGCAATTCTGAACCAAACATACACTGTATTTGGAGTACTGGAGGCAAAGTGTACATAAAATTAAGTTTGTATATAAAAGAAAGTTCTACTTAAATGTTACATAAACACATTTTAAAAATACTGAAGTAAATGGCATTAAAAAGATCAACACAACTACTGCTGGTACAGAACAACTGTCTCTCATGTTGATATTTATAGAACAGTCAAACTGTTAAATCAATATGCTTCCCTATACAAAATAAGTACATTTACTTTATAAAAACTCTATATATGCTGGAGTGAGAAGATGCATTGCAATTTCATCATGGTGGCAGGGGGGTAGGGCAGGAATATCACTCCTTCCTCTGATATATGAAACCCCCCTGAAAATTAATGTTTTAAGAAAACACCAACCAAACCAAACCTCAAATTTAAAGTAATTATCAAATTCCAACATGATTTAAACCCTTCAACCACAGATTTCACAGGTTAATAATCTGGTGCTCAGTTTCTTTTGAGATTAAATTAGTATTTTAACATCACAAAGCAAATAATTTTTCAGTTATTTTACTATTTGGCCATTCTTGCTAAGCGTACCTTAGGAATCCGCAGTCCATAGTATGGACACATTAAATGTTTTACTTAAGACTGAAGTAATGAAACATGCAGTAAGCTGAGAGCAGGATGCAGGTCACCTGATCCCTGTGACCAGAGTTTCCGAGCACATCATGTGGTTTTATATAACTGAAACTTGTCTTCAGGTAACTAAAGTGGTTAATTAGATCTTCAGATATACTAAGTACCAGAGTGCTAATCAGTTTTTCACATTATGGCGTTTGAGGAAGAAGAGGCATGAGAAGAGCACCACCAGCTTTAAAAAGAAAAAATTACCTTGTACGCCACAGGTCATAGTCAGAGTATTTAGTTTCATTAGCTTCATCTCACAATAAATGCATCAACAAAATGTAGTAGCACATGGACTAAATCACACTAAATCACCCAAGTATACATTACAACTCCAATCTAGTTTAGTCTGATTTTAGTGTCTATAGAAAAGCCTACCTCTAGCCTGCTCCTTACAGTCTAATTAGGAATCACAATCTTTTTGAGTTAAATCAGCCAGGAATGAACAAAATATTGCATACATTCTAGATGAAAAAAGTAATTATCCATCTCTCTCCCTCGCTTTCTCCCCTCCCAAACTGGCAATGCTGTTCTGTCATTAGTAAACTAGTAATGAAAAATACATCAAAGTTTCAGGGAAAATGTTGTTCACAACACTTCCCTGTTGACAAAAAATCTCCTTTTTGAATGATTCATGCACTTTGAAGTTACATAAAAGTTCATGTTTTCACTGAAGGTCTCTCCTCTATCAAACAGCTTGCTACATTTATCATAGTATTTACCTTAATGCTAGCAAACATAATTTGCTTATTATAAGCATTTTGGCTTACCACATTCATCTAAGCTTTTAAGAAAACTGAAAATACATGTATAATTTGCATGTGTGTTTATGTCTTCTTTTACTTCTATCTTTTTTCCTGAAAACATTCTTGGGGGTCTGGAGCACCTTTAACTACGGCATCTTTAATAGCATGCATACAATTAGAAAGGTGGATCATTTTAAGTGAAGAACTGGAAAAAGTACCTTTGATAAAGCAAATTGAAATACCTTAAATATTGAGTTTCTCTAGAACTTGGCTATACAGCCACACTTTCAAAAATAAAAAGAAAATTTAGCACAAAGTTAATAGCTATATGACTATAATGAAAATCAACCTCTCTTTCACAAGGAAAATGGAAATGTTGCTCCAAACAAAAAAGTTTGTTTGCTGATGGTTGTCTGGAAGCAGTTTTTAAATGCTTAGGATTAAACAAAAAAATAACTAAGTTACACACACTAAGAGAAATATGAAAAGCCATCTCAATAAAAATGAACTAAATAAAATGGCTGAAATGGTTGAAAACTAGAAGGAATGTTAGCTATGAGGAGTCAAGCCCTGCCTCTTTCCCACAGTCAAGTTTACCATCTGGCACTATAGCTAGCCAGGAGACTGAAAAGCCTGCCAGGAAACCAGTCACAATCCCATGTGCTGCTGCTGGAAAAAACAAATTCCACTGCTTATCGTCTGGCCCTTGCAGCTGCAAAGTGTACTCTGCATGGGGTGAAACATCTTTGCACAATCAGGAAGAACTGGAGTACATTTAACAGCAGTGCCAGCCCAGCAAGGAACTGGTCTTGAAACAAGTGTCTATGGCTCTTCAGTAAATGTGCTTTTCTTCAGAGAAAGAAAAAAAATGAAGTAATGTCTAAAAGTAAGTCTGAAAACATACTGTTCCTTAAAGTCCAATAAAGGCATCTGATCAGATGTTAAGGGTTCTGATAAGCTAAACACAGAAAATAAGATATCATTTTCATAATGGAAGAAATCAATTTCCCTACATGGAAAAACCATCCGGATACCTTAAAATGTTAAAATATTTATAAGATATCACCCACTGAAAAAGAAGTAAGATTTAGGTTAGTAGAGTTAGTAGAGTTCTCTTTTCCAAGTCTCTTCTGCAGACTCAGGAATTCTGTTTGCAATATGTAATTGCATATTGCTTAAGAGAGATACAGGTGATTTAATTGGTTACCTGAACTCCCTCATTTTGTGAAAAGTTTTTTATGAGCAGAGAGTCCTGTAGGCTCAGACACTGCACTTGTCACAATACTGCGATGTACCTGCTTTACAGAAGACTCGGGATTCCACTTACTGATCACCAAGGAAAGTAGACTGAGAAATTGTGAAAAGCTGCAGTCCTCCCTCAATGTCATGAACGTATAAAATTCATTGGTGATTTCCCTACACTACTGAGAAGAAAGGTGCAGATTCACAGAGAGCTATGCTATGTCAGGAGGGTTGGAAGAGCAATGGAAAGTATTACTTGAGGTATCATTTTCCAGAAGAACTCTAAAAGGCACTTACTCGCCTTTTAGTATACATAGTATGCACAGCAAGGCAGTAGTCTTGTGATGATCTTTGACATGATCTACCACAATGAAGCTCTAGTTGTTCCTGGCAATTTGCACTACTATAAAGACACGGAAATAATGAGAACTAGTGGGCACTCCAACAGGAGCGTTTGAAACAAGATTGCTTAAAACAATACTTCAGCAGTCACCTAAAAATCATTAAGCACAATAAACTACATTTAGGAATTTATATGTCTACTATTATGCTTATACTGCTGATTTACTTTGCATGATTTTTTTTTCCTTCTTTTTAATCTACAAATGCCTCTGCAAATGTTACTACTATATGGGAAAAGGGAAAAGCATAATATACTGTTTAACATAATTGTGTATTTGTGCATGATTTCATAAGGTGCTTTCAAAAGCCACCTACTCCTGGAGACCTGTGTGTGTTCTGCCTATTTTGGTTATCAGACATTAGAAAGTTCACTTATAAGCAGACTGCCAACACAATAAAAGAATAAAACTTTCTAACCCACAACTACTGACACGGGTCATTTAATACTGTCTCTGATGTCCTGGAATTTGATGGGCTCATTTTATTTATCAGGAGGACTATGAAAGGTCAAAGAGCACATACCTCCAATGAAGTTGTCTACTCTGTATATAATACAGAAGAGTATGTCATGTTCTAAACAGGCTATTTCGAATTCAATTTAAGTATTCAACTTTAAATATACAACTTCTTTTGACGTTTTTTGAGGTTTGCATTTCTAAAAACATGGTGGGCTTCTCAGAAGTATATACAGGAATGAGTAGTTCAAATCATACTGAAGTCAACAACATGTATTAAATTGCCAAAGATACACTGGAAGAAGTACAGAGAAACAGTATATGGATAAAAAAGGAATGTTTAAAGTAGACTGTACATTGCCCAGGTTATTCTAACCTAGCTAGCACAGAACGATAATATGGGATAGTAGCACTGTCAGTAGTGGGTGAACAGCCAAAAGTTTGCTTTGAATATGCGTTTTATTTATCTATATTATTTTTTAAGCCTGCATCATTGATGAAGAATCCCCAAATTCTTTATTTAATTAATCTTTGTCTGTATTCAAAAAAAATCAGTAATATTTGTATTGACAGAATAAATTAACGCTTTATTAAATAAAACTTATGAATTCATTACAAATTAGCACCGAAAACATTATTTTGATTGGATAAAAAAATGAAGTACAATTGAAAAAGGATGATTTTTTTCAACAAACAAACCAGTATTCTGAATAAATCTTTGTGCTTAGGGATGTATGTTATCTGTGTGTGTAAGGACATGTAAATTGAAGTGTTAGCTCTCACTCTTCTCTATCATCCACCAACCTGGAACTTTCTTCGTGCTGAAGTATTTAAGCCTGAATACTGCAGAGTTCAAATACTGCAGTCTGAATATGAGTAGGTCTAACATGAACATACCATGTGCATAGCTAGTAGCTAGCAAGATAGCTGGCCTTAAGGCTTTCTTACCAAGTCTTCTGACTTGGACTTAAGCAACTGGGTAACCCTTTTCAACAAAGTGTTTTCCCATATTTACGTAAAGTACTCCTGAGGAATTAATTTCAGTAATCAAACACAGTAAAATATTTTGCAGGGTTCAACATGATTTAAGGTTCATTTCTTTCACTGAGAAGTTAAAAACCACCCAAAACTGCAGCTCTACCTGTTGTTGGCACAATCCACTTTGGCAGTCCACGTGCTTTTGTTCTAGCTGGTGCTAGTGTGGTTCTGCTAAGAGCTGTGAGAGAGTTTAAAAAAGAAAATAAGTTCCATGAGAAGAAAACCCAACACACTTTTATGTGATGCCACCAATTCCACATTAGAGAAGGAAAAACAACACTTGGTTTCATTCTTCTTTTTTCTGATTTGAAAAGGCTTTACCTCTAGACTGGTTAATCGAAAGAAAAATACTTTTTTTTTCTTTCCTCAGGAACACTCAAAATTCTACTGAGAATAGGTGAAATTAATTAACTAATTAATTAACCTCCACCCCATCCTAAATTGAATAAACAATTATTACCTGGTCTGGTCTGTGATTTATCAGATGGCTTTGGTCTTGCAGAAGTGAGACGTGTTTTATGGGGTGCTAAAAGAAATAATGTTCAGTTTAAATGTTATGTGTCAATAGAACATCAATACTGCAGCGTAATTTGCCAGAAAAGGTCCATGCACCAGTGCGATACAGCAAAATGGATGTATGAGAACTGTATGAGTTCCAATCTAAAATGCACACTGAAAATGCTAGTTTCTTTAGTGGTCAGATGACTCCACCATGCAGCCTGACCCGCTACATTCATGTTTAGGCTTAGGAAAAGGTATAAAATATTTACAGCCAGTTACCCAACTGTACATGGATATAGAGTTATCTCTGCAAGGTATCCATGGCCTTAAGACATTTAATTAGGTTCTGTAAAAAACAATAAAAAAAACCGCTCAAAATAAAACACCAAATCAAACCTTCCCTAGATCAAATATTTATATAAAAACATAACACACTGAAAACTGAGAAAACAACTGGAAGTATTCAGTGCAGACAATGTGTAAGGATGCTGAAACATAGTGTCATCATCAAGGTTAAAATTAGAAGCGTTCAGCCTTTTTTTATTGTCACCTTTCACTTGCCAAATAATTTTGACATTGTAGTTGTTACAGAATTTGTGTGAATCACACTGAAAGCTGAAAGCATAAGTAGTAATCACTGACATCTTGTGCCAAATTATCAGCCTCTGTAAGTCAATTTTTTAAATAAATTGAGCTGGCTATTTGATATTCAAATCTAATAACCACTCTATACCTAACACTTAATGCAGTGTCAGAGAAAATACTTATGCAGGAAAGAACATATTACTCATTTTCGACACTTAAATTTGGTAAAAGCTTTACAGATTTAGATTTACTGTTTTATAAAGAAAAAGGCAAAAGTCAGTTTCATCTACATTTGCAACACTATATATCTGAGGATCCAATACACAGCAGTAATACTGTTTAAAGCTTCGTATCATCTTTGAGGCAATACTGATTAAACCTTGATTTTCAGAGCAATGAGTAAAACCCTCATTAGATAAGGGGAAAAATGAATCTTCATTTTATATATTTGAAATAGTTTAGAGGTAATAATGAACAGACCATTAAACTTTAAACTGTTCTGATTTTACTTAAGATCTACAGACTCTCAAGATAACAGCTTAAGAAAGTCTTAAAAATTACCTGTACTGAAGTGTGGAATTTCAGTTGCTAAAACAGTTTTGGCCTTGGGTGAAATCTGGTACGTTTCACTGGGAGCTGAAAGTGGAGAAACTGCTTACCAAATGCAAATTATTTCCTTTTAAACATAAGACACCACAGGGGGAAAGGGAAAAACTGTCTTTGTGCAGATTATAAACAAAATGAATCAGTGCTAGAAACCTGGCTGAAAATCATGCTTCTACACAAATAAAAGACTCTTCAAGACTGGGAAGATATAGTCGGACAAATGTAAAAAAGATGACCCGGTAATGCCTTTACACATGACTCCTCAGCCTTGTACAAAAAGTACTTATTTCTAGAAAGAATTGTATGAAAGAAGAAATGGCTGGAAAATTAAAATTAGCAACATTTTGTACATGCAGTGGAATGTGACTAACAAGTGAACACAACATGAAGATATATTAAAGTCTTTCTGTTGATTAAAGTGTAAATAGAGTCATATAGCAAAAGCAGAGGAACTCAAGCTTTATGAAAAATAGACTGATATTATATTCTTATTACCCAAAGTCATTTTGGACCCATCAACAACATGAACTGTTACAAGGTTAATCGATCCCAGGTGTGTTGCTCTTGGAGCTAGAAGAAATAGAACATTGCTCTGTGAGAAATGAAATTGAAAATGTTGGATTTCATTAAGGATCTGTGTTCTTTGTTTCCTAAAGAGCTATCGCCACATCTACTAAGACAATTTTAACAGACATGAGATAGATACATGTTCTGATTAGGCTGGATGTATTTTCATGATGACAGCCACACAGTGCAACTATTTTGCTGGCCTCCCCTCAACTTTAGTAGAAATGCTCTGAAGGTGGAGTTCTGAGAGTCTTTGGTCTTTCTCACCCTGGTTATATTCATTTGCACTTCCTAAAAATTTTCTAAAAGCTTATAGTAGTGGTTTTATCTTTCAGATATTCTTCCCTTACTCAAATATGATTGAATTTAGTGAAAGATATCTAAGTTACTGGATTAAAAGGAGAGACTGGGAGGCAGAGGCACACACTACACATCTCTTTCTCTTTCAGAAATAAGGCTAAAATAAGGAAGCTGGAAAGAAACCTACTTACTGGCATAAACAGCAGTAGCTAAATAGTGCCATTTGTTTTTAACAACTTTCTTAACAGCAATTTTGCATATGCATTGTTATAATGATTTAAAAGTCAAAGAATAAACCTATAAATTCTGTTTTCTAAAATTCTTTACCTAAAACTAATTTTTTAGTGGTACCAAAACATGGCACTTGTCAGCTATGACATGACTGGATTATAAATATGCATCTCTAAATCTGCTGTAGTTACTGCAAAAATCACTGATAAAAAGAAGGTATCTATACCCTTAGCATCTAACTATCTTAGAGTAAGATTCTGACACCCAAGTTTCAAAAGTACTTGAGAAATTGAAGCAAATGTATATAGAGTAATAAAATCCCCCCAAAAAGAAAAGAACACAGTGAAGCTGGCTACAGCAGAGTATTTTTATTAAAATTAATCTAATTAGTTGCATTTTTCAAGAAAACCAACCAACTTCTGATCCCCATGGAAATAGAGGCAATTCATGGGCATTCTCTTTGATATAATTTATTAACATATTCTGAGCTGAACAATGATGCTAATTTCTGTCCACAAATCATGGATGTCACATGACTGCAGTACTAAATGACAGAAGACAGTGTAACTAAAGCAGTGCCACAATAACACTTTTAAAGTTAAAAGCTTTAAATTACCAGGTTTAGTTTGTGGTACTTCTGGCCCAACAGATGTTCTGGGTTTGGAAGGAATGAGCAGTGTTTCTTTTGGAGCTGAAAGAAAAGGAAAAAGATTATTATTGTATTTTTCAGGAGTCATGATCCAATGTCATATTTAGCCCACAGAGAATTCATGCCTCAAATGCCTGAAGACAGTAACAATTCCACGGCTTTCTGAAACCTGAAATAAAATGACTATCCAAACCACAGAAAAGTCCTAGCACAGTGCTGTAGGATAAATTGAGTTAGAGGCTAAAATTTTTGCTCTAAAAGAAAAATTAGACCACTGAATTTGGTTGGAGATTTGACAAATACAGTCTTCAGACCAGACATGAGCTGTAGGCTATTTCTGCTTTACTTCTAGGATAGAACTGAGACTCATCTGTATTAAGAAACATGCATGTGTGCAAGCAAAATGAAGTATAAGTGGAATGATGTTTCACAAAGTACCACACTGGAGCATGTTCTCTAGGGATTTCTTCACTGAAAAATTAAGAATACCTGTGTCTTAACATTAAGGAAACTTATTTACCCATTGTTGCCCTTGAATGCTCAGTGGTAGTAGAAGATTTTGTAATAATTGGTTGTGGAGTTGTCTGATGTATTGCTGTTAAGGAGAGAATGTGAAGAATCTTAGAATATTAAACTGCAATAGAAACAAAGTAGAAATGTTACTTTAGAAATGCACTATTTCTAAAACTTTAAAAATGCCCCAAACTAAAGTGTAGCAGAATACTTTAAAAATCAGCTGCCGACAGATTGTTAACTTCTGTACGTTCCTTCTGTAACAAAAATGGAAAGAGACTCAGCCCCCTGTAACTATTTGAAAGACTTCTTTTCTTTCAGGATAGCACACAATGCCAGTTGTCAATTGTACAAACACATTGCAAAGGACTTCTGCTGCATTTTATGGATGGAAACTGAAAAAGTGCTCATAGAGTTGCATCTCCAATTACTAGGAAGTAATCACAGGGAACACGGTCTATCCAGCCACTGAAATTTGTCAGCATCCACATTACTACATTTTAGTCATCATTTGCTGTATTTAATGGAAAGGAGGAAAACCATTTTCAATGCATACTAGAAATTGTTCTATTATTTTTAGCGTCGTTTTGGCATATTTTGGATTAAGTGTAATGCCTTTCTTTGAGCACAAAGCCAGCTATGAACAATTCCATTAAAAAGAACAAAAACCCAAGGCTAAAGGAAGGAATTATTAAACACAAACACACAAAATTAAAGGAAGAATTCCATTACCAGGTTTGGTGTGTGGCACTCTTGGTTTTTCAGATGTTTTTGGTTTGGTATGAATGAATTGTTTTTCAGTTGGAGCTGAAATAAAAAAAAACCAGCACCCATAACAATAATTGAAACCCAAGCTTCTTTCACAGCATACAAGGAACGTAAGTACAGCCTCATCTGTAATAAGGCAAATTAGGTAAGGGTAAAGCTGAAAATCAAACAGCTGGAATTCCTGGAAAGAAAGGGAAATAAATTAAATGGCCACTGACATAGACTTCATTATATGCAAATTTGTAGCTTTGGACGAAACACTGAATAATATAGTCACGAACAGCATACAGTGATGAAACGAAAACAGACAGTTGCATCTTACGTCTTCCACATCTGCCATACATGAGTATCTGAGGACAGGATCTGCTTTTCAGTGGACCCTTAGTATCAGACTTGATTTATGAATTAAACCCTTTGTTTTTATGTGGGAACTATTCAGTCTTGTTGTCTTCATACTGTTCAGTTAAAATTGTTGCTATGTAGGAATCATTTACTGGAAAAAGTTATCTTGGCACCAGGTAGTCTGACCTAAACCAGTGGAAATGATCTTCGAAATATCTGCCCTAGTCTGTGCATTCTTCACCCTCCTAGCTCTAACAAACCATTTTCTGCACATGAATATTTCATCAGGTAGCCCCAGATACATACAACAGGGCACGTAAACTCCATAAAGCTATATAGAGATATCAAATGAATATTAACCTAAGTAATTCATGCATACAGGGGATATATATTGAAATAGAAACACAAGTTTTTTTCATTTCCTATTCCTCAGAAAGAAAAGGCATCCTTCAAGGATTACTGAATGCCTATTAATACTTCATTAGTGATACCATTTCATTCTCAGAAAATTGTGGTCAGTGTTGGCCTCTGAAACTGGGGATAGAGAATTGATTATTAACAGAGATTGCTCAAGCAATACTCCTGCTGCCCAATACTGCTTGGATTTATTGATCTTTATTTGGTCCACATCTGACATTTAAGAATAAAGAATTCATAGCTAATGTTTCATACAATTTAGCAAGCTTTCCCAATGTGGATGACTAGAAGTTAGCAGAGAAGATAGCTTTAAGAACTAGTATTTGATTTGGAGGGTCACATATCTGGTCCATTTTGGTATATGTTATGCTATGGCTGATAACTTATAATTTCCTTGCAGTGAAGCAGAAAAGTATTTTAGGATGACAGTATCCATACCTCATGTGCAGAAGTTACAGGATTTACTACGTACTCTTTAAATAAAGTCTCCTGTTACTGCAAAATATGTAACATCTTAAAGAATTACACCATCCTGACTGGAAAGGCTATGAGATAAGGAAAAAGAACCTTCAAAAGTAAATGAGCTCATGCATTATTACCATTGTCAAGACCAGAGGGCAAGCAAGTACCTAGAAGCAGACCAAGACTTCATCATTAGTTTTTAATGTATGCAATGAGCTCTCCCTAAGAAGATCTTCTTTAACAAGAATAGAAAATAGATTATTATTTATGAAATGCACATTATTACCCAATGTTGCCTTTGTTCTTTCAGGAACATGAGGAATCGTAGTAGTATCTGGTTCATGGAAGGCTGGAATGATTTCTGTTGGAAGAAAGGTTGATAATGCTCAGAATAATAAAGACTCTCCCTTTCCCTCCTGCCCCTTCAAAAAACACTTCAGCACTATACTTTATACACCAGAAAAGGGATGTTTTAAAACAGCAGTGGGTATTTACTCTCAGAGATTCCTGGCTACAGAAAGTTCAGGTTTTTTGTTTGTTTGGGGTTTTATTTTATAGACATTTAAAAAACAAGAATAATAGCCCTTCGGTGAAATCAGTGATTATCTTATACAGTTCAGTCACATTCATGATGGGGAGTCTCCTAACTTAAATACAACTGAAGGGAATCCTTAGTCTGATCTGGATGAAAATATGCATATAAAGGAAAACCACTGCAACAGCTTTAAGAGGCTTCTCTCAAAACAGGTTCAAACCATGGTGCAAACAGCTGAAGTCTGTTACACGGATACAAGCTGTGGATAACTTTTTATCATTGACTTAAACATATAGGTCACTACCATTTCTTCTTCTGGTAACATCAACATAATATAAAATAAAATAATAATCTTGAATTGTTGCAGTTTCCATCAATGGTATGAGTTAATTGCAGCATTACAAAAATTTTTTTAAGTTACACGGATACCCAGGTAATGGCAAATGCACTGTTGATAATTCCCCCCACTACCCTCCTGAAAGTGTTCAATTATCTACTGCAGCTTGACAAAAAAATCTGATAATTTACCAGGCTTCCTATGTGGAGCATCTGGGATGGGATCTCCTCTAGGTTTAAAGGGAGTATGTTGTGGTTCTTGAGGAGCTGAAAGAAAAGTCCTGTTTTAAGGGTTTATAGTCTTCAGACATAGACAGGTTTATTTCACAAACACTGCATGCCTTGTGCTTGCGAAGAAAAATTAAGATCCTTACATGAGTCTGAAAAATTGAGTGTCAGATGCATACAGGAATTTCAAAAGAAAAGAAAATCCTGAATTAAAACATGGGTGGAAAATTGATCAAGTAAGCAAAATCTGGAGTCAAGCAACAGAACCTGAAAGAACACAGACAACTACAGTAGACATGTTTCTCTCTGCATGTCAGAGCTCACAACTGCAATACCCATGACATGCTTGTCTCCTACAAGTGTCAAAGAACTACAGTGTGTATGAGAATGAAAGAAACTTACTGTGAAGACAACAAAACAGCTAGGAATCTTTCAATATCTAAAACACAGTAAAATTAAGATGGCATGTGAAAAACAGACTAATAATATATAATTGGTCCAAGCAGCAGCAGGGAAAAAATAATGACCAGCCCAAGGTAACATCTTTACCTGTTGCTGTCTTTTATTGTTCAATTGTATATACAGTAGGTGCCAAAACTTCATAAAAACAAGAACATACACAGAATTAGCAATAAGTACATGCAAAAGGGTAAAAATATTCCCTTTTACATAACTGATTTCAAATTGGAACACATACTTGAATTTATTTTTAAAAATTATTATTTATTGGTGGAATCAGTGAATATATACTCACTCAGAAGGAAGGTTCAACTGACGCTTTCACAGCCGTCAAGAGTTACAGAGGTTTGGTGGTTCACTACCAAACTACTAAAATCCCTATTAAGTATATACTTTTAAGGGTCAAATTCCATTACCAAGGCACACAAACATAAAAGTGGTTTGATGTAGGTATTTAGAGTAATACACGAAGGACCTCAAATACGTTTTTCTCTAAGAACTTTTGATTGGCACAAAAGATGAAATTTCTTCCAAGAACATTCTTATAATGTTTGCATGTTGTCTACCATGATATGCAGATTATTCATCAGTGACAGCCATCCAGTGGTTGAAAAGCATACATACACAACTCATCAAACTCAGCCATTAAAAATACAAATCAGCTCTATCTTCCTTTAAACATGATCATTAGAAAATCTATTTGTCTGTAATAAGAAGAGATGTTAATCAACACAATTCATTGAGGAAAGACAACCCAAAATAAACCCTGAATTTTCAAACACAACAAAACAACAGTGTATTTACCAGTTTTTGTGTGTGTTATGGCTGGACCTGGTGATGCTCTAGGCTTGGAAGAGACTCGTCGACTTTCTTTTGGACCTGTAGATGTGCAAAGTTTTGAACATGTTATTGAGAATAACAATTCAATATAAACCTTTTGATTTTCCTGACAGAAGACCCATTTTTGGCCAAAAATTTTTTTTAGAAAGCATTTTCATTTGAAAGTAATCGCAAAGAGATCTCCTGACAATGCTCATGCAGAGACTAAAGACAAAGTGACTGTTACAGTGCAGTGCTGGATTAACTCTCCGCTCCTTTCAGCAATATTACACAGAGCTTTCTACAGAGTAAACTGCTGTAGTTCTAACACTTACCCTTGTTGTGTTTCTTAAGTGTTTCATGTGCCAAAAATCCATTGCTTATTTTACTCAGCTGTGCATTAAAAAAAAAACTCCAGCAAAGAAGAAGAAATGTGGAAATTTACCACTAATTTTCAAATGGACAGAAGTATTTTCAAAGTTTTGGCAACAGGAAAGTAGCGTAATTCTACACTTGTAAATAAGTAACTGGAAAATATAAATACTTCTGTCACATTTTGCGGAAATTAAGACACTAATTTTCTGATGTGCAAAGGCTCAAGATGACTGTTAACCCTCATTTCCCTACCATTCCCTACGAGTTATTGACATGTATAATATTTAGCGGATTATCTTGTTCCATGACAGCTATATAGCAAAAACAATAATGACAGTAAACCGTAGCATATGCAGTAATTACCTGTGTACTTTCAGAGAACTAGTAAATTTTGACAATTTTCAAACTGACAAAACTTTCATGCAGTAAAAGGCAAAATATTGATAAGCTTACTTGCTCTAGTTGGAGGAACATGTGGACTGGGTGATGTTTTAGGTTTAGAAGTCCCATGACGTGTATCTTTAGAAGCTGAAAGAAAGAAATTTGGTTACACCATACTAAAATTTTCTGAGGTATCAGTGTCCACTACCACCCATAACAGTTAAAAAAAGAAAAAAAACCAAACAAAACCCTCAAACCAGATAAAAAATTTAAACCAAAGATATTCTATGGAAGCAATGCAGAAGCGAAGAGCTTTTTTAAATAAAATTGGTCTATAGAGAAAAAAGTTAACTTTCTGATGCATACTATCAACTAAGCATGTGACAGAATTACTGGTTCTATTTAAGAAGAGGACTTGAAATAACAGAAGAAAACAAGTAGCTTCAAATACAAAGACACCACTAGACTGTAATGGAAGTTGTACTGGAATGATTCGCAGTACCAGATTCAAATGACAAAAATGCCTTACTCAAAGGGATCTGCCTCAAGGAATTGTATGACCCAAAGATCACTGAAGCGATTCTTTTCCAGCAGTGGAACTGAGGTTTGAGTGAAACAGAATTATTTTTCAGTCCTCTATGAAGGACTAAATATCATTTAGTAAAACTGGAGAGGAAAGGAAGTAGAGAAAGAAAACTTGCAACATGCAGCTCTGCTCACCTAAACCGCATGACTAACGAGAACAGTGCCACCTCTACTGTGTGACTGTGAACATGCAAGTTAGAATCCTGCTCTGATCTGCCTTCTGCCTCTTACCATTAAATACTGAAGGAAACTGCCCTATGTTATGTGCATAACAACTTGAAAGGAAAGGATCCTCCTCAACTGTTTTGTAGAAAATAAGAAGAGACAGAGAATCTTGACTGATAAATTATAAAGGCTCACACAAAGAAAGGTGACAAATTTTTGCAGTTCTACTCTTAATGATTTCTGTTGAAGAGGAAAGGCAACATAACTGTTCAAGTAAGAAAGTATCATTACCTACTGTTGACTTTGGTTTCTCAGTTCTAAATGGGATTGGTTCCAGAACTGCATTAATGTGATTAAAAAAAACCAAGCAAAAAACAACAAAAGCAAGTATTACCAAGAAGAATCAAAACAATTACTACTTCCACGATGATCATGCAACCATCCTGCTACAGCCGATGACAGACTGTCACTCCTCTCTGAAACTCAACATATGTCAGTATTATGCTCCTCAGAATTGCCTCCGATTCAAGGCAATAGCTGTAATACAGAACAAGGCCCAAATATCAATCTGAAGATTTTATAATAAATCACAAAGAAATCGGGGGTGTTTTTTCACCTTCAACTTCGTGCACTTTCCTGACTTATTTCAAGGTTTTGATTCAAGCAATAGGCACAGATTTATTGGGGGGAAAAGGAAACTTAGTTGTAATTTTTCTGCCCATTTCTCCAGCAACACTATCTAATACTGCATATACTTTGGATACCTGTACTGCGTTTGGTTGGGACGGAGTTTACTTTCTTCACAGCAGCTCCTGTGGTACTCTGTTTTGGATTCATGAATGTTGATAACACACCAATGTTTTAGCTATTGCTGAATAGTGCTTGTTAGAGAACTAAGGACTTCTTTGTTTTTAACGCTACCCCCAAGGAAGTAGACTGGAGGTGGTAAAGATGCTAGGAGGGGACACAGCAAGGACAGCTGAAACAAACTGACCAAATGAATATTTCACCTCACATAATGTCAGGCCTAACAGCAAAACTTTTCAAAGGGCCCATGGCTCCTAGAGTGACACTGGTCTGCTGGTGGGATGTAGCATGTGGTTACCTTTGTATCACTTTGGTTTTCTCTCTCTTTATCCTTGTTGAATCTGTCTTTATCTTGAACTATGATTTTTTTTTTTTTTTTAACTCTGCTTTGCTCTTCTGATTCTCTCCCCCAACACACTGCAAGGTGGAATGATCAAGGGGCTAGTGGGCTAATGACTAGGGTCAACCCACCACACTATCTCATACAGTTGTTAGTGTCAGTTGCGTAACTTTCTTCCTTCATCTTTAATTAGCTCAGGGTTGTATAATACTCTCTACCAAGTTGTGTAAACAACATTATGGAAAGTATTACACATTCTTAAATCTCTTAACATCATAAGGGAGGTGCAAAAGTGAACTGAAAAGTATAAATGAGCAACTGTGCCTGATAAAACAAGTATACAATTTGAAAAATACAGAAAAAATCCTTCCTCTTTGCAATGACACACCTCCTTCTCACTTTCACTTTTCCCAAACCCAAATTCACACAGAAAAGACCTATTTTCATTGACAACTGCATGGAAAATGCCCACTGTTGCAGTGACTTGTTTGATTATTAATCCCCTGAGTGTATATGCTCCAACATATACACCCGAGGGACACACGTTGATCTGAAGCTCCACAGTAGAGTAAGACACACATAAGTTTAATAAGAAACAGTGTACTTACCAGGTTTGGTTTCTGGCACCTCTGAGCTTGGTGATGTTCTAGCTTTGGAGGGAAAATGCTGTGTTTCTTTTGGAACTGAAATTTAAAAAAAAAAAGCAACTATTAAAATCTTTCAAGAACTGAGACTAACAAGGTATAATATTAAAAAAGAACATATGCCTCTGGAACCCTCTGGAAACACAAAAAGCTTGTATGAGTAATGAAGAAGTATGAATGTCTGCTACACAGAGAAATAGTGCTGATGGAGAACCTCTGTAGCAGGGTAACATAAAGCAAGGCCAGTATGGATGGACCAATTTAAAACATGAAGCAGCACAGGACAGAAACTCAGTACAGAGACATGTAGTCAAAGGAAGATTGTTGTGCTTCCATTCACTTTACAGAACACATTTGTGTAAGAAAAACCAAACAAAATGATTATGAATTGTTAGTGTAAAATCACACACAGGCCCCCTCCCCAAACTAAAGACTAAATTTAATAGCAAAAAATTATGACAGCAGAGCACAGTGAAGATGTATTTGTGATGATCGGTGTATACTGAGAAAAAAGCTAAATGTCATGGTCTCTGTAGGTAAAACTGTTACCTATTGCTGGTTTTAATTGTTCAGTTCTAAGTGTTACAGATTTCAGGACTGTATCAAAAACAAAACATAAAAGCTATTACAAAAATTGAAGTAACTGCATTTACAATTAGCATTACTTGTTCAATAACTGTATTTTGAATTATATACTATGCCTCATACAAAACTAGATACATACTATATACACTGCCTCATACAAACCCCATTATATTAAATGAAGTCTCTGAGAAAGCAGTGTTAGCTGAAACATAATGTGAATGTAGTTCTCCCATGGGATTCAATGAGATATCCAATATATATCACTCCCTTATTCACATGGCTTTTTAAGGACAAAAAACTCTTCCCTTTGTGGTGTATTTCAAATGCAATTTATATATACAATTGGAATCAGAAACCATTTGCTTGTTTATTGGATGCTATATTATTAAAGAGCATTACAGTGTACTGCATTGCATGATCAGATACTTCAGCTATAAACTGGTATGTATCTAAAATTAAACTGGGTGTTTAAGGGGCATAAGGATTTAAAGTTTATGCTATTTTCTTGCGTTTCCCTCATTATAAGCAGAGGCATAATAGAAATGGTACCCCTCTATGTGTGAATTCTTCTTCATGGGTAACAATTACCAAATCTTTTAAGACAATCACAAGATAAGTGGATGATGCTGTAAAAAAAGTTCTGTGTATTATAGATTATGAGAGAATAAGGATTTTGACCATTTTTTGCATGAGGAAATCATATCTAATACATAATCTAATCAGATTTCAAAATCTAATTCATAATCTAATCAGATTTCAAAAATATTGCTTTATGTACAATTTACAGATCTTCAGTAAAGTGATTATCATGATTTTTTTCACATTTACCAAATGATAACTTACATTGATATTCAATACCCTTGTAATTTTCTGTTGACATTACCTGCACTCACATTTAATGACACAGTAGAAAAATCCATTTTTTTTGAATACAGCATAAATGATAATCAATGCTAAAAAATACCAATACTTATAAACAAATAGTAGCTATTTACCACGTAATTTACTTGCGTATGCAGGAAATAATAATGTTATGAAAGTAATTGTGACTTAAAAGGAAAATGTATTTATTCTAACAAAACAAAGCAATGTGAGAAGAACTGTATCACCTAAGTAGCCATAATACACACTTCAATTGTTAGGTATTTCCTTTAGTTACCACTGTAATCTGAGTTTAACAACAATATTCTCTTTCTGCTGCCATGAAGTAGCAGAGATTTATTCTTCTGCATGATGAAAAATATCTAGTGAATGCTACTCCTCCTGAAAACTGCAAGCAAATCACTGAACACACAGCAGAACAGAACCCCGTTATGTTTTAACTGTCTCAGTTACCTAGACAGCTGTTCAAGATATATTTCAATCCAATATAAACTGTATTAGAAATATTCACACAAAGCAGTTTACCATCTTTGGCTTGTGGGATATGAGTTTTGGGTGAAGTTTTAGGTACAGAAGGCATACGCTGAGTCTCCGTTGGACCTGGAAGAGAAAATGTGGGTAATAAGTTGCTTAAATTGCACAGCAATTAGTATCTAGTATCATGTTGAACATAGAAACCTCACACCTGCAACAGAATAAAAATGGTTCTTCATAGAAAGTAGGAAAGTCAGGTAATACTCTCCATGTGTTTATAGCAATCTAAGCAAGAGTGGAATTTTAGTCATTTTTGAAGCTTGGGTTTTATTTTTTAAAATAAAAAGCTGGGACAAGCACAGACAAGCAGAATTATAAGAAAGGTTATCCAGAGCTGCCAGCATCATTTTCTTGGAAAAAAAAAAATAAAATAAAAGAGACATTCTGACTCTGAAGAGAGCTATACACCCAAATGCCACGAATGTCAAGCAAGAGAATTACCTAGAAGAAAAATGGAGTTTAATGAAACAATCCTAAGGCATAAGGTGATTAACTTCAGTGATGCCTTCTGTGACGAAAAAAGCAAATATGACAGCTTGCCAAGGAAACATCATTACCTATTGCTGACCTTGGTGGTTCAATTCTAAGTGTAATAGGTTCCAAGACTGCAACAGAAACAGTGTGAGAAGGTAAGCATGGAAGAACTAAAAAAAAACAACTTTAAAATTACTCCACTGGGAAGTATAAAAGCAGGTGCTAATACTATACCACAGTGACACAGATCTTCAAATTAACTTTTGAAAACCATGGACAACTGAACTTCCTAATAATACAGGTTCAATAAGAAGAACATAATAGCACAAACCTGATGGCAACAGCAGCAAAAATGTTAATAGAAATCAGTAAATCCTAGAACAAGCAAGGGAAGAGATCACACATCTTAAAGGGAGCAAGGGACTCTTGATGTACAAAAATGGAAGGTATCCTCAGACTGAGGTCTGTTACTCCTTGAAAGCGGTATGCTGACCATGACAAAACCAGTTAAAATTTTCCACTAAGGTGATCTATTTTCAGGTTGCCTTTGAAAAAGCAGTGAGTACTTAAAAAGAAAAAAATACTTAAGATATTCAGAATGAAAATAAATGTCTGCAAATTGTTTTCTGATGCAATTTGATTTCTCTTTGTGTAAATATTATCCCAAAATAATGAATGACTCCCTTCTCCCTCCTCCAGGAAAAACAAGTTGACATTTAAAACTTTTTTTACTTTTTGCACAAATAGCAAGCCTCAAAGTAGACAATTTCAAAAGAAAATTTCAAAGTAGACAATTTCAACCCTATCAGATTTAGCTTGAGGGTTATGGTCTTAGCAGGTGATTTGGGCTTCAAATGTGTGGACCGTGATTTTGGACACTGGTTTGTAAAAAACAGTATTTAAGCTGAAATTAAATGGTGTACCACAGAAGAATCATATTCACATTTAGCAATAAATAAAGTCTAGGAAATTACCGTCAGTACATATCAATGAATAAACACAGAAAAAAAATTATGATATGGGTTTGATGCATTAAGTGTTATTGGTTGTGGGCAAAACAAGCAGAGGGAGGCTTTGAAGAAAGGGATAATCAAAAAGTTGGATGCTCTTCTGCAGCAAAATGAAGTTTGAAAATTTTAACCAAAAGCCAAAGAAAAGAGAGCTGAGAAACGATGCTTAGAAAACATTATTATCTAATGTTGACCTTGGCAAATCAAGGTCATTGGAAGAGTTTTGAGAGTAATTTATGAAGTAGAACTTAGATTTACTGTTTCCAACTGCACTGATTTGTTGCTAATTAACCAAAACAAATTGATTTTATTTAACCAAATCATTTAAGCACTTTAAGCACAGACTTAGAGCCATCTTTGTCCAGAAAAGTATCATATGTGTAATTAGCTCCATCCAGGTTTTAAGGAGCAAAGCTGTACCTCTTAAAACATCTTGAAGCACTTCTCAGAGTACAATCTGCACAGTAAATGCAAACAGTGACTCAACTGTTTGAATTAGATATAATATTTCAAGAATCACTGCAAAGGACATCTTTGTTCTTAATCTACATTAAAACATACTTATTAAACACATCACCAAATATATACTCCCATACCAAAAAAGATAACTATCATGTATTACTTTATATAAACTTTCCTCCTCACTAAAACTAGAAACACATTTTTTTCATCAATTGAACACAAGTTTCCATGGATCAAATGAAAAGATGAAATATTTTCCGTAAATCTGAGAAATTACCAAAGCAATGCTCATTTATGTGCAACAAAGCACTTTCCTTCTGCAGAAATTGTTCAGCAATTTGTACGTGAAATATGATTTTTAGATTGTTATTTTTATATTTCATAAAATCTTTATTGTTGTAATAATTCTTACACTTTCTTCTTCTAATGTAATTGAAGCTTCTAATCAGATATCTTTGAAGTGATACCCTGTCATTTAGAAGGGGGTATCTCCATGCTAGAGACATGGAAGAATAATAAAGCACCAAGAGTATATTTCTATTGTTGGGTTTTGACCACATATGAATAAGCAAGATGCCTACAGGAAATAGTGTTTTCAACTGCACATATTATCAAACCAGTGAAAAGAAGAATGACTAAAGACGACTTGTAATCATTACCCTCTGCAGTCTTTGGACGTTCATATGTGTAGGGACTCCTAGTAGTGACAGACACCAGAATAGTTGCTGCTGGAACAAAGAGAATCTTCTTGAGCAAAGTACAGGCATCTATACCTATTCTCAACTTCTAGTATGCCTCAGCTGCTCTCATTTCCCAACTAAAATCTGCCTCCTCCCCATTATTCAAATGGAAATGCTGAGAAAGTAATATATTTACTGAATGCTTTTAAGCAACAGTAGCTACCCTGTGAGGCTTTTGCTGCTCTTTGAAAATAAAAGGTGCATTTATGCTAAAGAAACACCACTGGCAGAGGAGCTCCCCAAGTCTTCATCTTGTTTTCCTGACAATCTTTTTTTATTCTTTAGGGCTCTAGACCACTAAAGAGTACCAGAGAAATTCATTTTCTTTGATAAATCTTTCTATTATTTTTCCTGAATTTCTTCCACAGTGTTCTTCCACAATAAAGGTTAGATGTGAAATATTTCAGGTGGAAATCCTAAAGAGATTTCTCGAAGTCTCTGTTACTGATTTCTTTTCAGTCCATTTAAAATATTCACATTTGATGTAGACTTTTCAAGATTAAAAGATAGAGCTGGAAGGTGGATTTCTCAGAATGATGATGAGAGGAGAATAACATTGGGAGAAAATAAAATGACTTTCAATTACTTTGACCCTTCTGAAAGTAGAGCATCTAATTATAACGCCCAGACAAAATAAGAGTACTTTGACATAAAAGTTACTTTTGATAGCATTGAACAATTTATCAGATTACTGAGATATAAGCACTGAGCAGCCAGGTAACCTAGACTTTGAAGGGCAGAAAATAGTAAGACAGACATGCGCCACGTTAGCAAGCAGAGTTTTCATAGGCTGAGAATATATGGTTCTCTGGTATGACTGTATTTCTGAAGATGCATGTTTAGAAGTCCCTCCAGGACCTTCATAGTCGTGGTAAGGGAGGGAAGATTGTTAAAGGTAAAACTACATATATGCACCAATCTATCTAACATTATGCTGTCTTTACTACTGTGCTAAGACTGTGGAAGTTTACAGTCATTAGTAAGTCAGCAATCAAGTATGAATCTGGCACATATTTTTCATTATTTGGATTCACTGTTAAGGAAAGGTGACGATCACTGTCATGATACAAGTTTAGAATTTAAACCAAACTCCCAAGTGGCCCTGAAATACAGAGGAGATCCTTGCTCTTTGACCATTTTGCCACCCATCCAAAAGCAAGGTTATCCCCATGCACTGCATATTTTGTGCCTCAATAATTTCTGAACAAGAATATAATCATTTTTCCAATCAAATGCCAAAATCACAAATATTACAGGAAGATCATTACAAGCTTAATTGTGATTAAAAAGTGTTTCTTAGGATTCCATCTGACCAATCAGTGAAACCACTAATAGGGAAAGGACAAACGAGGCATCTGTACAAATAAAGAATCATGCCACCTTCTTAGTAGAAACTCGTTATATTCAGTGTGGTAACATCAACATACAGTGTTTATCTTGGCAGTCCAAGGCTGTAAAACAATTTACAACAGTTTCCAAATGAGGTTTTGTTTTTGTTTTTTGGTTTGGTTTCTTTTTCTCTGCTGTTTCAGAAAACAACATGCAGGATTTGAATCTATATTCAGACATAGACAACTACAGCACAGTAATTATTCTAGTAATACAATACTGGATTTCCTACAGTAAAAATGTTGTAGGAGTTGTAATCATCACGAAAAACTAATTTTACACACTATTTTGAGACTGTCCCAGGTCATAAGAACCATTTAGTTACAAGCTCCACAAGGAATTATTTGGTCTGAAGAGAGTAATTCTTTTTATGCACAAAAAAAACTTTACATAGAATCTGGAAAGAATTTACCAACATTGCCTGATCCCTTCCAGGATTAAGTAACACATTCTTACAATATACAATTATGCATTTTTAAGATTTCTAGTTTCATTATAGACCATGTAACACTAGAAATATTTTTGTAACTGTATTCACTTATTCTTCAGGTCCAGAAAGTGCAGGTGTCTTTTATCTCAGATATACATCATAGATCAAATTCAACCCCAGTGCAAAGGTGCAATTTCATTTGCTTTCATAAAATATGCCTTTACTAAATTCCAGAGCAGAAATCGCTCACTCTTATTTTCACAGTTTCAGGTATGTCTACATATGTATTAATGATCACTGAATCAATACAAATCTTATTGTTCTAGTAAGATGCTAAAGCCATCAACAAAGCAGGAGAATTTGCATTTTCTGGACTCTGTGCTGCACTAAGTTGGAAAACTTGTTATTTTGAAATGAAAAGCAGGAAAACAATTTGTTTCAATGCCAGGCCATGCGACTTGGTGATCTGGGCTATGAAAGTTAAAAGCTTTCTGGCTTTGCTTCAGATTTTTCTGGTTCAATTAAAAAAAAATACTCCTCAAGGAGCACAGCTCCCTCGGTGCCCATCTTTCTGATGACTAATGCTGAGCTTCACAGAGAATAAATTTAAACTGAGGTATCTTACTTAAGTGATATAGTATAACAAATGTTTGCTATGGAAGTCAGTTACCAGGTTTAGTTCGTGGCTTTTTGGGTGTGCCAGATGGTCTATGTTTAGATGCAGAAGGTTTGAGTTTTGCTTCTTTAGGAGCTGAAAGAAATACACTGGATTACAACATTATTCTTTCTACTGTAACACATGAAAATCACATTCTTCATGGCTGAAATAAAGCAACAGATGGCTACTGGGAACAAATGCAAATGGTGAAATCAGACTTGCTAAGAAGGCTTCTCAAAAATCTTCCTAAGACTTCACTACCACACAGCAAAATCCCTGCTTGTTCTTTGCTGTAGTAGTCAGTAATTAAATTTAAAATACACAATTGTAGCTTTCAATCACATCAAAATGTTCCTCTCATTAAGTTAGCAATTCATTACTACAAGACACCTAACAGGTAAAATAATAATGCTGTTTATTCTTTTGAACTCCAGGTTGGTTTTAAGCATTTGAATGACATATGTAGAAAAGTAAGCAAAAATGTCCTAAATTTTCAACACTGTAAAGAAATTACTGGTAGTTAGCTGGAAAAACATGGACTGCAAAGAAGAGTGGCCAACAGCTACAAAACCATGTATTACCTAGTGTTGTTTTTGGCTTTTCAACAGTCTGAGAAGCTTTAGGCTCCAAAAGTGATGGTTTAAGGGCTAGAAAAGTTCAAGTATGATCAAACAGATCAGTAGCCTTATCAGCAGTAAACTTGAGCATTACAAGGGTTCAGGGTGTGTGTTTTTATACCGACTAGGAAAGCATGCAACTAAGTCCTGCTTTTACACATAATACCCTTTACTCCTTTTAGGTTTGTTTCCTATGAAATTAGACACTGTATGCTTGTGGCTATGTGTGAGAGTCTGCTTCTGAGGCTCCTTCCCCATATTTGTGTCCTCAGGGCATTTTTAATCCATTGTTTGATTCAGTCAACAGATGAGGGCTCTGACTGAAGAAAAGACTGTGGTCCATAAGAAATACCAGAGAATCTATACCAAAGAGGAAACCTCTAAATGCCAAAATCTTGCTGAGATGAGACCAGAAATATTTTAGTATTGCTCAAGTAATGCACAACATAATATTCATTGATCCAGTACTTGAATCACTGAAGGACACAAATTCAGCTCCCTTTATCCCCAAAAAGAAGAAAATTAGTAGAGATATCTACTGTTTGATTAAAAAGCAGAAAAGAAAAAAAATACATGACATGCTGATAACGTTCCCATGGTCAAAGAATGAATCACATGTATATGAAAGTTTTTCCTTCTCCTATGAGAAAGCTCTCCTTTTTCCACTAAAATGGCAATCCTTTCAACTGAGTTCCCTGCAGGAGGACTATCTGATCATGAGTAGTACTTTACTTCAATCAACAAACTTTTGCGACTAGTAAAGATGCCATCTTTGCCATAGTATGCCTGTGTGAAAGGGCAAGATGGGGACTGGCAAAAGAGATTATAGAAATAATAATCACATATATTTTTTATACATGTGACACAAAAAAATACTTCTGTGCCACCCAGAAGAAGTTTTTTTCTGTTCAAGTCCTTTAAGTAGATTAAAAAACTAGAGAACTTATTTGTATTTTTATCACTGGACCCAAATGACTAAAACTGATGAGCTTAACTCTCATTCCTCTTGTCAGACAACATTAAATGACTGATTTTAGAATGCTGAGTTAGTTGAGATGCACAGATCCTGTCCCTTTTAGGAAGTTCTGCTTAGATATTTGTAGTGAGTATATCTCTCTGCATACTAACTTATAAAAATGGTGTGCAAAATTACCAGGTTTCACGTGCTGCACTTCTGGGATAGCAGATGGTTTCAGTTTAGAAGGAATAAGCGGTATTTCTTTTGGAGCTGAAAGAAAGAGCTGAGATGGCAATCAAGAATTGTTTAACAAAGGTTTCCCACAACAAACACCACATACCATAAGTTTATACTGAAGAAAAGATGACTTAGTATGGAATGTCAAAGACACCTGATTAAATCAGTGCAGAATGGAGATGATATTGAAATGCCGTGCATTGATCACAAATAGATCCTATGTCTCCAAAACAATGAAAATTTCCACAATGAAAGCTCTACATATCCCAGACAAAGACAGCACATGCGTGTGCATGAATGTAAAAGAGATAGACAGAACATTTAATAACAGGACAATGGTGTTTTTCGTGCAAGAGGCAAGTTTTACTTCTCTGAGGACAGTAAAACCATCCTGAACTATGTTCTCATTCAGAGATATGTCAAGAACATCAAGTCTAATGACAATGGAAGAACAAAACTCTATAACCAGGAAGAAGAATGATTATGCATGTGAAATGATATACTAAAAGAAATGCATTCATACGGATGAAATGCTCAGAACAAACACAGAGCTTTTCACTAGGTGAAAACAACATTACCTAATGTTACCCTTGGCCATTGAAAAGGACGAGAAGTTTTAGGTGTGAAAGATTCCAGAATGGATTCACTTGTTGCTGTTGGAGAAAATGGTGACAGTCATAAGACAGCAATTAGGTAATGGAAGAAACTCTTCCTTCATAAGCAAAACCAAATTTGTTTCTACAAGAACAACAAATATTTCAACTATGTTTGGACACATCATTTTAGTATGCGTTAGACAGAAATTCTGTCTTTTGAACTCCACAGAGCTTCAGTGACTATAAATCATCGTATTTGTGATGTGTAGAAATACTGGATGTTCATTTCCTCCTGCCTTCACTGTGACTGATCTGGATCTCAGCCACTGCCAAGTAAGATTTTAAGTTGAGCACCTGAAAACTTTGAGGTTTCGTCTGTCACTTAAGGGAGATGCTATGGTGTAAACTGTAGGAATTTAATAAAAAGGACATGTTGAACAATCAATTATCAGATATTAAAAACAGACAAAACTTGGAGTATAAAGCTGACAAGTGATACAACTGTGGTTTCAGTCCAAAAGCACTGAGTGTCTGTAACTGTTAACCAATTTCATGCTTCGTATCCTTTCAATATCCAATTTCACTCCTTCATATTTATAAGAAGGCTACAGCAGCAGAACGTAGCCTACAGCACACAGAGAAGTATTTTCATCAGCATTACTGCACAATAAATACTGTTTCCTTAATTATCTGTGGCATAGTTTTCAAAATACTGACGGAGAACTATGTGACTTTGAGTTACCATATGCACCGTGAGTGTTAAAAAGCACCAATTTAAACCATTAACAGAAATCTAAATCCAAATTTCAGGTGTTAGTGTCTTATCCAAATGTGCACTGAAAGCGAGGATTACCAGTGAACTCACTTCAGTGAGTTTAAGAGCATGGTTTGAGCTACTGAATTAAGAATGTGCTAGAGATTATTGTACCTGGTCTAGCATCTGCTATTTCAAGCTTACTAGGTGTCACATGGCTTGAAAGAACAGCTGAACACCATTGAAAGCTATAAAAATCCCAGGTTACAGTACCTGTGATTACTAGTTCTACACATAGGTTCTTTGTTTTAGAAAAAAAGTAAAATGTTACAGGTTATAACATATTTAAATTTGCAGTGAAGAGGTCAACCCACAGTAAGCATGCCTTACCTTGACAATGGAGCAGTACTGTTTAGAGGGGGAGCTGACAAATAAAACAGAAGTGTAACCCAACCAAAGCTAGCAATACTTTAGATAACATGGTCCACATAGTTTAAAGCTTAAGCCCAGAAAATATAAAGGTAAAAGAACAAAAGAACTTCTAACACCATGCCTGTAAGAATGAAGTGCTCCAAAAAAGGCAGAAAAAAAATAACCTACAAAACTAAAAAACACTGCAAATATATTTCTGTAAAAAAGACTGTCTTAATTCTCCTCAGTACTTTGTTTTCTGTTACGATTTGTTAGTGAATTTTAATGTAGTATAATAAGTGCACATACACATATAGAAAACAATGGTAAAATAAAAAAAACAAACTTCACTGCACAGTAAGATATACTAAGAAAGAGTACTAAGAAAGCTTACTATGCTGGCATAAACAACAGTATACAAATGTGTGTATCCATCAGAGTGTAACAATTAAGCTTGAAAGAAAAAAACCAAGTAATTTTAAGATTTGTATCACACTTAAGGCATAATAATAATTAGAAAAAAATAAAAAATTACTTCATTTAAGTATACTCAGAATAGCCCTAGTAGCATTCTGAGAGACAAATGTAAGATCAGAAACACTATCAGGTGATTTTCTCAGCAGTAAGCGCAAGTTGTCATGTAAAAAAGGGTACTTTTTCTATGCTGATGATCATGACTCAAGCAGAAAACAAGTATGGCAGATGATTAAAATATCTGGGATGAACAGAATTACCAAAATTGCCATCAAAAGACCCAAAGTGGTTTAACTGAAAAGCTAATACATTACTATTACCAGTAGTTGTTGTTAGCACATGAGGTGTTCTGAAAAGTGGAGACACAGATTTTTCCAGGGCAGCTGAACTTGTAACTGCAGAAAACAGTAAATAACCTTGAGAGATAGATTCATATTGGTGCAGACATGGCGGGGGGGAGGAGTAGCAGGGTGCGGGGGAGGAGGGCGGAAGCTGGAGGTGAGGAGAGATCAGAAAAAGATTGCTTTACATTGATGTGCAAGATGGCACCACCCCTATACTACAGTTTCAAAAGATTTCCAGCTTGAAAATAAATTAACAAAACCCCAAAGTTTTGAAAAAGTTGCATGTCCCTAACAGACACAACAGGACTCCCAATAGATCTGTGTATGTCTAACATCAAAACCACTGTGATTTGACTTCACCTGCAAAAGAGACCTACATATTTAAATTACATGCTAATATGAATTTCTACAACAAGCTATTCCTATTGCCAACACTTTGCTTGTTTCAGCTGAACAGATGTTAGTACTTTGAGTTATAGGTTTTCCTATACTACTACACATCATGTCATTTAAAATAAATTGTGGTATTTTATATAATTGACATAACATAAATTGACATAGATTTTGTAACACAGTGAAGAGCCAAGAAGTGACACAGAAAATTCAAAACTGTACTACTGGAACATTGACTGTCAGGTTTAGGATAATTTTCCTTCATATCTTTTGCATATTAATATCTTGGCTGTGAATACAAATTTAATCTTAGATATATATGAACCCAGCAAAAAAAGTTAAAAGGTGAAATAATAACATAACTTGAACAAAAATCTTAGTAACAGAAAAAACTGCAAAATAATGTGCATAGTATGAGTAACAAAATATTTCCCAGGGTAAAATGTCCCAGGCAAGAATATGTTTTCATAACTGATTATGACTCTGTAACTGGTGGACCTTATAGCTGACAGATTAAAACCACCCAAACCAATATTGGTTCCTGTGGGTTTCATATTTGATCCTATGACACAGAATATCATCATGTAGTTATACAGCCTAACTACCAACACTGCAGACAACACCAAGCAACCAGAGCAAACAGCATGTAACTGTAACACCCTTGACACACAAACGAATTCTAAGCTATGGAAGAAACAAATACAATTTACCAGTCTCTATTTTTGATATTTCTGCAGATGCAGATATTTGGGATGGGAAAGTAATATGATGAGAGTCCAGTGAAGCTGGAAAACAAAACAAAACAAAGACTTGGTTTTGGCATCACCTGAACCTACAGACTGAACTAATTTCAGGCCACTACTAAGGAACAAGGGACTTGAAATAGGAAAAAATCTCTAGTGCAGATGGAATGGATTTCCTAATGTGAATGTGCAAAGATGCACTGGTGATGGAAATGATAAAGAAGCTGTTGCAAGAAACACGAAGAAATAACCAAAGACATAAGACACCATGAAAGAAAAATATGAAAAAAGAACATAACAAATAACTAAAAAAAGGGAGGAAATGCAAAGAAAGATTACTTATGCCTTGCAGCACAAGATGTTACATACAAAAACTTAGTTTGAAAACATTATTTAAAAATAGGGGTAACAGAAATGTACAATTTCTGAACACAGAAAATATTCTCTTGCAAAAGAGAAGGCAGAAGGATCATAAAAGGATTAGAATACATAAAGAACCCCAGCATCATAGGAAAAGACCCTAAAGTACATGACATACAGATAACAAAAATATAAGATTAATCCAGTGCCATAAAAACACACTTAAGAACCAGATTTTTCCTCTTAGATGGAGACACCAAGAGACGCTGACAGCACATCTCTACGATCCAACTGCGTCTCAGTGGGAAGGATACATTAATACAGAAAGATACATTAATACAGTTCATTACACTATTAACATGCACTTGACTTCAGGTCTAGGGGCTTACCAGCCTGCTCATGCCACAGTTTTGCTACCTCATGGGCCAAAAATTACTGCCAAGCTGCATGACTGGCC
>JANHGB010043795.1:44990-56250 GCA_026283785.1 Coracopsis vasa | reverse complement strand
TTTTGTGGGAGCACGGAACAGCCCAGGGTGTGGAAGGGGCCTTGAAAGGTCACCTGGCCCAGTGTCTGGTGGGAAGGGTGGGCTGGGTGAGCCACCACTGAAAGCAGGTCAACAGGAAATGCGGATGGCTGAAGAGCTGCTGCTGCTGCTGCCAGGACACGAGGAAGGAGTTCAGGGCCAAAGTTCCTGAAAATGGAAATGCTCTCAGGGGACAAGGTCACAAGATCCCCTTTTCCCTTTATATGAAACCAAAACACAAACCCCAATGCTTGCTTGCGTATTTTGTGTATTTTGGCTTTAGCTGCCATTGTAAGCAGCAATGGGTGGTGCAGTCTGCAGGTTTTATTCTCAAGAGACTCTCCACATTGCCTCCCAGTTGCCTTTCTTTGGTTTCTCCTTCTGCAGAGATACAGTCAGAGGCTGGGTAATTACAGTCTCTTTTTGCCAAGCGTATGTTGGCTATATTTGACAGGGATAGTATTTCTGTGTTCGAGACGAGAGTGGCTTCTGCGGTAAAGTGAACTCTATGAATAGCACTCAGTGTCTGGGCACATGTTTAAAACTGGCCCTTGCTGAGACACTTTGAGCTCACCTCCGACGCTCCGAGTTCTGCCGGGTACAAACCAGCACAGCTGAGGCTGCCCGCCCGTGCCGGCTGCGGTTGCCCGGTACCGCACCGCTGCGTTGCCGCGGTACTCCCCGCAGGACGGAGCACTCCATCGCGGGGCGCTCACTGCTCGGTGGCTCTCTGAGGCCCGAGGACAGCCCGCCGCTGTGGCACTGCCGGCGAGCAGGGCCCTTCAGCTCCCGCAGGAGCCGCGCACGGCGCCTACGCTCCGCTAGGTGGCGCCAGAGCCCGGCCCCGGCCCGGGCGGCGGGAGGGAGAAGGGTAAGACACGCAGGCGCTGGAGGCAGGGGAGTTAAACCGAGCGTTTCCATCATTTCCCGAGGCCAAAACTCAAACGACCTGAATGGCGATGATCATTTAAAACAGTTCTAAAATGTTAAGGCATAAACTAACCTCTAACAGACACTGGAGAAGCGTTTCCTTACGTTTGTCACTATGCATCAATAAAACTTGTCCTCTAGTGGCGAGGATTCTCTACACAACCTTCAAGACTGTGTAAGCGTTTTGCTCTGAATTCAGACTGGAGAATTCCTTACCGTGAAAAACTAAAATAGAATTTCCTCTTATTTCATACGCTTAGCTTTTTCCCAGTAATGTAAGTAACTTCATAAGGAAAAGTAACTTTATTCAGTGCAGAGATGGATGCTGCATCCTTTGCCCTTTCTTCCCCACCTGCTCTATTTGGTGCAGGTCAGATGGCAGAAGTCACAGGGACAACTCGCTGATAGTAATTTCAGTCTTGCATTTTTTGTTTCAAACATATCTCAAATGTTGTTTTCTGTAAAATAGTTCTGTGACACTCCAAGGATCTTTTCTTTTTATGGATATTTGAAAGATGTAATTAACTTATTGTTATTATACATGTTCAGGGAAAACACTTGGAGACAGGAAGGAGCAGGATGTTACTCTGCATAATCCATTATTCAATGAATTCTCGGCTACAGGATGTTGCTGCTGAAAGAGGTGACCCTACCTGCTCCCACCCACCTTTCTATCTGCAGGCCTCATGGGTGGCTGACTGTGCTGCTGCATGGGAGGGAAGGAGGCAAGAGGCTGGCAGTGCTAAGGCTCTCAGCAGCAGCAGCAGCACCTGTACAGTGCACCAGGTCCCAGGCGGACTCTTTACTGGTGTCACCCGTTCCAGCTCTGGGACACTCTCAGTATTACACAGAAATGCCCAGCTTTCCACCTCACCTTCCTGGGGGTCATGTAACTCCAGCAGAGCTCACACTGCAGCTCAATGCCACTGTCCTATCAAAGGGAATGTTTCAGCCATTCTCTTTTCTGGCTCAGTCACGGGACTGGAACTCTCGAGCTAAGCCACACTGCCTAGAGGTGGGTTTCAGCAGCAGTTGTGTTGGGTAGGCAGGACTGCAAGAACAAACAAACATTTGTGTTGCAGGAGAGAGAAAAGTTTTAACGATGATTTTCAAAAGTGGCCGCATGTAGTTTCGCCCCTGCTTGGCTCTCTTCCTACAGGGAAGCAGCTTCCCTGCGATCTGCTGTTCTGCTTATGCAGCTCTATATGACGAAATAGTTCAGTCTTAAAAACAGGAGGTAGAGTTTACAATTCCCCTACCTGCCCTCCAAAGAATCCTGACCCTTCAGCAGAGGTAGCCAGGTTAAAAATTGGATTCTTCTCCTCTGGTTGCTATTTGCAGACAGCTGAAATGTCTGCCTGTAGCTTACAGCCCTTGGCAGTGACATGAGATAGGTGCTTAAATAATTTTATTTCCTTCTTGTTGAGCACATACCGTTTTCTTTGCTTTACTTACACAAATACAAGCACTATTCGCTAACTGCTGTCTTGTCACCTGCAACAGCTAGCCAGGCAGGTGACAGTGGAGAAGGTAACTTCCCTTTTTGTGGGAGCAGCGAGAGCTTGGGCTGACCTGGAACAGGTCACCTCATCACAGCTGTTCTGTGGGGCCATGTGCTGAACTGTGCCAACTGAAAAATAACTTTTTTTTCCCCAACAAAATTCGTTTCCTCATACAATTCAGCACAAGGGACCTCCTCTAATGAACCTGTCTTACCTTTGTTTCCAGAGCTTTTTTTCTAGCCTCTGGTCCCTAGTCTCCTTCAGGCAAGCACAGGAGACACCAGCTGTACCGAGGTAAGGGGAGAATTTGCACAGCACTAGGGAGCTAAAGGAAAATTGCTGCATTTCTAAGTCTCTTCTGGAAGAAAAAGGTACTCTTGGAAAGCAAGCTTACCTTGTAACAGCACAAAAGTAACTTAAAATTGTTCAGTTTTCAACACTCAACACTTCTCATTAACCATTTCATTACCTGCTAAAGTTAACTAATGCCTTCACTACACATTGACCCTGTCTCCACTTCGGACAGCCTGGGTTCAGGTAACACTCCAGCACACGGTTAGGGCTGATGAAGCTCAGGGGCAGGCATGAGCTGACCCATGCTGAGAGGGGCTGACTGTGAGGAGGGCTCAGGAACTAAAGCCCCAAGTGGGAGTGCACAGCTGTCGTCGCAACATTCATTCAGCTCCAGGGAGCCTGTCCCCAAGCAAAACCAAGTCCTGCTTTCTCCACTTCAGCCCTCTGTAGATGTTAGAAGCCAGGCATTGGCCACATCATGTCATATATAGGCAAGGCCCTCTGAATTCTTCTCAGTTTTCGTGAATTTGCTGGATGATGAACACAGAAGTTCAGCAGTAGGTGTGTACTAACACTGTTAGTGTAAAATCTTAATTTGTTACTTATACTTTGCAACATTTGTAGAGATTTAACACACATTTAGTGTCAAAACACCTTGGTTTTTATTTTCATATCCTTTTTGAATCAGGTTAAGCTGTAAACAATTTCTTTTTCAATCAAATACTGCCAGCTAGAATTACTTCCATTCATGCATCGCTGAAAACAAAAAGGGTATTTTTCCTTAAGTATGTTTTTCCTTTTTTAAACAATGTCACTTTATACAGAAACCAATACCTAGATTCAATGCACCCTGATTAGTTATGTAAACAGATAACCCCCCAAAAACTCATCAACAGAACTAATAAGTTGGTTCCTTCATAGAATGGAAATTAACATCTCTCCTGACTTCAGGTTAACATGGTCAGGAGTATAGAGTGTGGCACATAAATCCATCTAGGAGGTGTATAAATTGCACGGTACTTGAATTAGCAAAGTTATGCATAATGAAATGCACAGTTTAAATTCATGCTAGAAAGCATTTTTTCAATATGTGGCAGCCGACCGGCAACCGTAACAATTAGGTTCTGCACCATCATTTATGGCATTATAGATAACTATTACATATAGCATACTTCAAAACCCTGAAGGATTTTGTTACTTGAAACATTCTCCAGGCAGGCATTTGGTTTTAAACAATGGGAGAAAGACTAAAGAGCTTGCCACCTTATACCGATTATGGTACCTTTGACTTTTATGAAGTAGATCAGATATGATGTGTATTTCACAGTAACAAAGTTGCTTTAATGCCTTTTCTCCGACAGCAGGATTGTGTTAGATGTTTCTGCCCTCAGATATCACAACTGTCCTGGTGGTTTTCCCTTAAGTTTGAGTAAGTACATTGAGTAGTTTTCCTGGTTTTTAACTATTCATCAGTCCTTTCAGTATATCTTCGGAGAGTTCCAGCAGAGGGAGTTCAGGGGATGGGATGTCCAGGGGGGGAAGGTTGGGTATTGGAATGTCCTTTGCCTTCCCAGCAGTTGTGGCAAACTTCTGCCAAGTTGCAGCTGAAGAAGTAGTTTCTGAGTGTTGCTGCAGACCCCACAACTCTGACTTCTCAACAAAGTCAGCATCTACATCCAACTCCTTGTCTACCGGAGACTTTTGGAGTCTCGCTCTTTCTGCTTTTAACTGCTTATTCTCTCTCCTTAATCTCTCATTTTCAGCTACAAGAAATTCTATGTGCCGCTTCAAATCTGCAATTTTGGTTGCCTGCTCTTCTATTATTGTTTTGTCGTCTTTTGGAGCTTTGCTCCCAATACATGCTTCCACTGGCTCCTTTCTTTTCTGAAGCAGAAACAAGAGTGTGTCTGGGTCCCTGTCAAAGACACCCTGAATATCACGTGGATATTTCTCTGTGGAAGGACTGTATTTCTGAGTAACAGGAACCAGTACGTTTTGATCATCAGAGTCTTCAGCAGATGGCTTGTAAGAAGTCTGAAGGTGTGCAGCTATTTCCTTGTCAGCATTCTGCTGGGCTTTCAGCTTTTCCTCCCTCTTTGCCCTTTTCCACCTCTCCTGGATGAGCAGTAACTGTTTCATGTGACTATCCCTTTGTAATTCCAGTGACAGCTGAGCCTGAGTAAGAACAAGATTAAACAATTTAATTGGTGATCCCTAATCCCACTCAAACATTCACACACATAAAGTTACACACATGTAAATATTTATATAAACAGCATCACAGCATGCCCAAGGGAGGGGAGGAGCTTTTGTTATTCAGATATTAAATCCAACTAGAAGTGCTTGCTGCTTGTACTATGCAACAGATTCAGATGTGTCACCCAAATTCAGCGTAACTACTGGAATTGTGAAGGAGTTAACATACGGGCTTTTGTTTGCTTGGGTTTTGTTTTTAAGTCACTGACCAGGCTACATTACCTCTGAGAGAAGGCACTTGCTGTTTAACTGACCTATGACCAGCACCAGGAAAGGAGTCACTTGGCATGCACAGCCACGTTTTAGTTAAATAATACAAAGTATGTGTATGCTTCTGTGATGGTATCTGTGTAGACATTAATAACACCCCACACTAAGCAGAAAAGTGCTCCAAGGCCAGATATGGTCCCAGATGATTCAGCCATAGTTAATGAAGGGGGTGGCATGGTGATTAGTATCTCACAGGAACCACCTGGGTAAGAGGCTTCCATTTTTCTACAATAATGACCTTTTGGGTGAAAGACAGGTATCTGATCTTCAAGGGTCATTTGCTTTGATAATACTGGCTAAACTAAAAGCCTGCTGTTAAGAAAGTACTAAGCAGACTACACTGCTGAATTTACAGATAGATTTGTGTAATCAATAACAAAAGGTGTAGGGCTGTGGTTCTGGAGGTCCCCAAGTCTGGATGAATAAATCCAAAATTACAGACTGTAGCTGAGATGCTCAGCTTTGTGCCTCACCAGAACAGCTGCTCACAGCAAAATTTAAATATGAAACTAGTTTTATCACCTACTTGAGGATGCCTTGCAAACTAGAAACCATTGTTGGAGAACCTGTGGATGGGTTAGTAGTTCTCTCATCCCTGCTCCACATAAACTTGGAAAAACTCTCAAGGAAGGCTAGCATCACTGCACTTCCAAAACTCTTGGTGCAACTATGCAGAGGCTAATGCCCAAGAGGGGTATGATCAGTCATGGCACAGTATGACACACAGGCATACAACAGAGCTATGGCCGATTCTGGCATCTGCTGCATTTTGGTCTCACCTGCTCTGACTGGGTCAGCTTCATAGCATCTGTAAGGTATGCTGCAGAAGAGAAAATTGATAAACACTTAGGAGAGGGTTACAAAACCTGAACGTTTCTATAAAAGCTAAGAAAAGGCCTCAGACCTTCAGTATTCTGAATCCCCACATAAAAGCAGCAGTTCAGAGGCAAAGTATTTACCAAGTTACAGTGGCTGGAAACACCTGATGTTTTTCAAAAGTCTGAAAAAATTACTGTAAGATCATGTAACAAGCACCACACCCTTCCCATGGCATCCTGTTAGCTCCAGTTGTTTCAATTTGTTTTTCAGGGGAGGATAGCAGCCATTTCCAAAAAGTCCCAGAACAACAACTTTCCCCTGAAGAGAAGAAACACAGCCAAGAACCAGACTTCTAACATACAACCATTAAAAGACAAAATGGGGTAAGTAAAATCCCCTCACCCATGGCAAGCCAGTATTACGAAGTCACGCTTTTTGACAAAGAAGTCTGTAGTTCTCCACTTCTTTCATAAGCTTCCTCTCCAAACCAGAAAATGTGCTGGCTTGAAGTCAGAGCAGCACTTACCTTGCTAGTGCTGAAAATGACAAAGTATAAGGAATTCTTAACCAAATATAGAAGGATGTATAATAGTGGCACAGACACATAAAGAAAAGCAAGAAACACTCAACACATTTCTGGGTTTTGTCTTGGTATATGGAGCGAAGGAAACAAAGAGAAGTCTGCATATTAGAATGTAAGTGCTATCCCTCATTGCTCTGACTACTCATAAATACTAAAGAAACTATGAGTTTCTCATTTTATGGGGTTTTCTACTGCTTATGAATGCACAGTGAGAACGCCTGGTATCTAGGTTACGATGTTCGGAGCAGCCACTTATTTTGTCTCCACACAAGCGCTGTCACTGGAAATGTCCTACTTGTTGCACCAATTAAGACCTCCTCTTTCTTCTTCTGCCAAGCAGTAGTTGCACTGTCACACAGCTGACAGACTCCAACACAAATAATTAAGCATGACTAGTTAAATGGACAGGTAAATGCATAAAGTCTCACTTAGGAGAGGCTGTCAATCACAGTGCCAAGGCCTGCAATGCAATTTGCTGTTTTGTTCAAGTTCTGGGAAAGCTGAGCTCATCACCTCTTCTTAGCTGTCTTGATTCAGACATTAGGAAAGGGAAGTAAGTACTCTGAAAGCAAACATTTGTCTAAGTATTTCCTTTATCAACAGAGAAAGCAGGTGACTTTGGCTATGAAAGCAGTGAAGAAAATACGAAGTGTAAAGTGAAGCTGGCTTACACCAGGTTCTCAACTGCACGTTGGCTTCATCTTTGGTCAAGAACTGCCTTCACAGTTTTTTAACCATGTCAATCAAAACAACTTTGGAAACATGTGACTTTAGCCATTCATATTAGGAAAAATGTTTCCAAAAGGGTGCTTGATCTGGACTAAAAGCCAAATTAACATTTTAAGAATAAAAATTCTGCAAGTAACTAGATCTTTTATTTTCATGAAGCATACAAATATAGAAACTGATTTTAAGATATGGAATGTAAGAAATTCCTACTCACCAGCAGCTTTTTTGTGACACGAAATTGCTTCTTCATATTTCCCTGCTGCTAACAAACGGTCTGCTTTTCTGCTCTGCTGGTGAGCCTTAAAATAAAAAGAGCATTACACCAATGAGTTACTTGACAAAGAAACCTGTACTGATTCCATTTCTCAGGCCTCCCACTCCCTTCCAAGCTTTATAATTTGATTTCTTCTTTACTACTACCTTACAAAAATCTGTACTGCACAGATAACAACTGAAGTTTGTTAATGCAGCAAAGATGGTGTGTACACAACAAAATCCTTTTTAAGCTGTTCCTTAGAAAGCACATGTTCTTCTTTGTAGGCAGGCATTTACTGTAGTCATGTAAAAAGACCAGTAAGCCACAAGAAGTTATGAGAAGCTGTAAGTATTTAGAACCAATTTATCTGTCAGCATGCAATATATTTGACATATGTTATAGCTTACAGCTGGTTTGACATTTTCTGCTGCCCTGTGCCCAAGAGGCTTTACCTGCTGAGTGAAAAAATTGCAAAAGATCTTTATTTTTTTGTTTGCAGCTTACACCAATTAACAGAAGCAGCACAGCTATACTTAAATATATCAAAGTCATGCTGTTGCTGTACAGCAGTAAAGTCTATACTTACATTTGTAAGCCACTAATGTAAACCACTATGGAGACTGAGGATGCTGCTGAAAGCAAACGACTGATGAAAGTATTTGCATATGTCCAGTGAGAAACAGCACTGCTTAACCTGCACTGCAACATTCATGAAAGCGAGTGTTATTGTCATTACTAGAAGAGATGAATTTTATGGTACTTCCTCCAACACAAGGTGTGTAATACAAAAGGCTACAATCACTAACTGGCAAGACTGTCAGTAACAGAGAGTATTCATGAGTGTTTTACTGCATATTCACTTTGAAGTAAACAGACATCAGGTACCAGGCATTGACTCTGTAAAGCAACATAAGACACTTCTGAACCTGAAGGAAATGTTTGCCTGTTTCTTTAAAATTACTGTTTCCCAAGAAAGCCTTTACCAAATCCATACTGACGGAACCTGTAGGGGAAACAGAGCTGAACGCCTGAAACCTGCCTCTCTTATTCTGTCTCTGACCCATACAAATTCTCTGTTCTGCCCCCTTCACCCAAAAACATATCAGACTGCAGATGTTTGGTGAATATAAGTCACCGATTCACCTTAAGCATGTTCTAGGATCAACATAAAAATAAGCACATTTGTCCATATCCAAAGATGCCAGAACAACTGTTCTTAAGCAATCTCTAGCAGTTATATTAAAGCAGCATTTAAACCCTTGGCTTTTCTAAAACTCACTTCATATGCTAATATGAAATGTTATTAAAAAAACCCCATCACTCCTTGATTCTTTGCAACAAATATTCTGGTTATATTCTTCTTCCTTACCTTCATTTAATCCTCAGAGCACTGTCAGCATTCCCTGCTGCTTCTGCTCTGAGTCTTAATAACCTCAGAAGAGTAAGTATTTTTCTATTGGAAAACCACCTATTTTGTGGCCTTTTTCTATGGACTCCTACAATTAACATATGCCAGAAAGATAAACTTCTTTCCCACAGGAATGAACTAACACTATCAGCTCATATAGAGCCATCTCCTTGGTTATTTCTGGCAGCTCATCCAGTTACAAATTAGCTATGTCATAGACATAAAAACACTTGAGCCAGCTCCTTGCAAAACAATTTTTCAGTAAATTAATACTGATATAGATACTTCTGCAAACTGCATGGGCAGGTCTAAAAAACAAGAGAGGAGGAAACAGGGTACCTAGAAACAGAAGAGCTAACAAAGCAAGTCAACAAGCCAGGGGCCTTCCATTTATTAGTTTCTGCGTAGAAGAATTTGAGTCTGATTGTTTTCAAAGGTTATTTTCATATGTTGTAAACTCCTGGAGCATGATCTTACTCAAATAGCTTAAGCATATGCAGAACACTTGAGGACAGTCAGTTGCTACTTGATTGAGCAATTAAATTATTTCCATTCTCAGTTAACTCCCAGTGAAGCTGAAGGGAGCCTGAAGAAGTTGGGCTAGACTGTGAATAAAGTTACGAAAACAACAGTCCAGAGTTGCTAACAAAACAAAAAGGTAAGATCCTCTGTTTACAGGATCAAAATAACTTTCTTGCTGTTACATCAAAATATATAGATGTCAGGCCATCTTATTCTGATCCAGAGAGACAGACTTCTCCAGTGGAAACAACAGGAACCACAGCTGAGAAAAATCAGTTTCAGGACAGCCAGTGTGAGAGAGCAGCTTGTGAGTGAGAAAGGTGGTTTGCACTCAGTCATGCGGCAGGAATTCCTCATTTTGTATGTCTTCCTGCCAGCTTGACAAGGAAATATTTGCTCATTTATTCTACCCTGCGAGTGTTTGTTCCAATTAGTTAATTGTGGAGGGACCAAGGAATTTCTGCAATTTTCATGGGAGATTATTCATCACCAGCATTTTGAATAAATTAGGGGTACTGTTTCCTAGCAGCAACTGATGAAGCTGCAACAGAAATACTTGGGTGCTTAATGGCCATGTATCATGGATAAGCTTCTACATCTCATCTAGTCTGCTGGTTTACTCTTAGTGCTCAGTTACATTTAGCAACACAGCATCCAACCATTGTTAGTAAACCTATTTTGAACTCAGAGTGGCCTGCATCACATTATAAAATTGGCAATGGAAGAATTGGTCCTATATCATAAAGTGAAAAAAATTACTTTTAAGTTTGTCCCTGGTCTGATGTCATGCTAGAGGAAGGTGTTTACACCAACAATTCTGGAGCTGCTATGCTAGTTCCCAACAGATTCAAGCAGGGCTGCTTTGACTTTGGTCCTGTTGCTGTGATGATGACAGAAACAGCTGCTGTGTAACTGCAGTGGGTTTATATATCTGATTTCTCTTTGCTCTTCCAGTTGCAGTGCTGGAAATAAACGTAGGATGTGGTGTAAGAATAATTATAATTTATTAACAAGCTATGGAATTGAAGGGGGGAAGCGGGTCAACAATTACTTCTAGATGTCCCTCCCAGTCCGGATGAGCAGGAATTCCCAGTAGGCAAATGGACAGGTATAACAATTTGACTCTAGTAAGAGGAAGCAGATGTGAGTGAGGCATGACCAAGCTAAAAAGCTTCCTCAGCTTGCTCCAATGTATTTGGTTCATAAGTAATTTGTGCATGCCTTATTTGAACCACTCTGGATCAACTACAGAAAGCAGGTAAGCTAGAGAGTTTTCCTCAAACTTTTCAGCTGTAGCGGAGATGTTAAAGGATGACACCTGCACCTTTAAGTTTGTACCTCCATTACAGATAAGTGCTCCTGTTTGATTTTTCCACCTAACTAGTACAAATCATTGCCCGTGTAATCTCTGAGCAACAGAATCAAGCCATCCTCTAAAACAGCAAAGCAGGTTTCCTCTTTGCCTGGAGCTTTCTTTAGCAGCCCAAAAATTAACACAACTTCTTTTTCCAATATAAACTAGACAATGATATTGCTGCAAGCCATGAGAAATGAAGCTGTAAGGCCTACTTACCAGGTCTCTTACCACTCCCTCAAACTCAATAATAAGAATGCTAGGGGTTTTTTCTAGAGATAGTGTGCCATTACAACTTAAAGGATTACAACCATATGAT
>JANHGB010043795.1:0-38835 GCA_026283785.1 Coracopsis vasa | reverse complement strand
GTTTGATTAAAAACTGACACAAGTCTCTGAGGTTCGCATGACAATGGCTAAACACTTTCTAGATTGAGCTAATTCCTGGAAGCATGGCAGCTGTATTCCTGGTGTGCTGCTCCTGACTAATTGGACTGCTGGAGCAAAGCTAGTTTTTTAAGGGAATGCTCTGTGTGTCACCACATCTGAGGCATAGTCAAGATACAGCTTTAATAAAACCCCTAAGGCAGCAGAGAATTAACGGTTCTTTACCCTAGATCTTCTTTATTTGACAGAAACCTACTGATTTAGGCTGCTTTAAAATCAGTGAATATGCATTTTTCAGATATTTGTGTTTCAGTTGAAGTTCCTTAGAGATTTGGTTTAAGCAGAGTAACTGCAGCTTTAAGGCTTTAAAGCATTTCATCTTCTGAAATTAAGAGGCATCTAGTCAGTAGTGGGCCCTGGGGGTCTCCAAAAATCTTTCAGCTCACACAGATACGGCCTGTGTCACCTAAACATTTCCTTCCAGAACTTCCCTTGTCCTTTGTGCTTGCAACTTGGCCCAGACTTAACACACACTCCCCGCACCCCCTCCGATCCAAACATGCCGCTACACGCACCCTGCGCTGCCTCCTCTCCCGCGGTGCCCATGTTCTCCTGGGCACGCAGCCGCCAGGCCCCAGCCGCGGGCCCCACAGGAGCACCGTCCAGGGCTCCCCGTCCCTCAGCCACCGGACCGGGCTGCGGCGAGCCCAGGACCCCGCCGATCTCCGAAACAGCCTCAAGTCCGGGACTGCTGCTCGTCACCACTCGCCTCCGGGCAGGCTAGGGCCCGGTGCCGCTGTGGCAGGGCCTGGCACAAGCCCTGAACAGGTGCTGCGGGAACTGGAGGGGGGCAGGGAGGGCCCTATCTACTGCTCAACCTGCGCTTCTCCGCTCGGTTACCTAGCAGTGGGAAGCCAGGGGTGTAATCCTCTGTCCGGCGCGACCACTGGCCTTCGCCCCAGCGCCGGGAGCGGCAGCAGGACCGGCTGACAGGTAGCCCTCCCCCCGCCTCCCCGACCGCGCGCTCACCAGGTTGAGGGGTCCCTCCATCACTTCCATGGACGGCGGGGGCTGCGGGCACATGGGCGCGGAGGCGGCCTGCTCGCCGCTCCCGGTGCCGCCGGCCCCCACCGCCCGGTCCGGCTACCGGCACCGCTGCTGCCGCGTCCCCGCCCCGGCGGGTTGTAAACACGGCAGCCGCTTCCGCCCGGTCCGCGACTCGCGAGACCCTTCGAGTCGCGCGAGACGAGGGCAGTGTTGCCAGGGCAACAGGCGCCGCTCCTCGCCCCGCCCCTCCAACGGCCGCCTGTGCGCAGGAGGGTGCGAGCCGGTGGCGGCGTTCCCGGTGCCCCGTGAGGGGAGGTAATGGCGGGGTCTCGGTGTGAGGCACCGGGTGAGCGGCCTCCTAAAGGCGGAGAGGAAGAGCGCGCGGCCCGGCCCTTCCATCGCAATGATGCGAAACCAATCGGGAGAGCTCAGTACTGCCTTGAGGCGCGTTACCCCATACAAGCAGAGGTAATGACATCCGGGCTGTTACTTCAGCCCTGGGCGTAAAGCTAGTCAGGAGAATGTCCGGCTCAGCTCCCTCCATGAGAGGGAGAAGAAACAGCTATTGCACTTCGTGGCTCTTCACTGCAGGAACTGTGTACAGTATATGAAAACAGGTAACAATGACAGTGATACCAAAATCACCATGTATGTGCTAACAATATAGCAGTATTGATTATTCAAAATAAACTTTCTTGAGAAAGATCAGCCAAGCAGGGCTAACTTCCTGAGTGTCATGATCATCCTCATCCGTATGACATTGTGTCTGATGAAGACTATAGAGAAGAAAATGGCCATAAAGGCATTGTGTAGAACTTTCTTAGGTGGAACTAAGGATGGCATTAGTTCATAGGAGCATGGCAGCTATAGACTGAAAGGGAAACAAAGGCAATTAAAAAAAAGAAGAGAGAAGGGGGGGGGAGAGGGGAAAGATGAAACGCCTAGAAAGCAAGAAATAAAAAAGCTAACTAGCAACAAGTAAATAAACTCCAGGATTCCTTTTGTACCCTTTGTAGATGTGATCCTCAGACATGAGTGGCGTCTGTGGGTCTCTGAGGGAGCCTCTGTGGCCTGACTTGCTGTAGCTCTTGGCTATCCCTATGCTATAGGGACTAGCTTTGCAACACAGGAGTGCTGGGGGGAGTTTTCCTTCCAACATATGTGGTTAGACAAGATAATCTCTTCAGGCAAGGAGCTTCCAAAAGGTACGTTGCTAGTTCCTGTTTTCATTTGCAAGAATTTATCTATCACTTGGTTTAATTATGTATTACTCTGTCAAATCCTGTGTAGTCCAGAGTAGTTTTGATCTAGAGCCTGCTGGCTGAATAGTAGATAGATGAAAATGTCCTGTATCAGTCATTGAAGGTATAGGTCAGCCAGGATGAAGAAGAAAGGCTACTTGGTGCTTCTCTGCCAGTACTTACACTCAGACATGATAATATTTAATTCTTTTGCTGAACCAAACCATTGTGTTTTCCTTCCTTTTAGTTAATAGACACACACTTGTGAAGAGATAACATTTATCTGTCATCTGTAGTAGTACAGCTGCCATCTTGACCATACCACTCGGTCACTGTTCCTCTTCAAAACAAGTCCTTCTCTAACCTTTAGCCGTGTGCTGTCTGGCCTTTTTCTCTCTTTATGGTAATGCTACAGTAGCAGAAAGTCTGGCAAAAGTATTTACATCTGACCACAAAACTTGGTTGTTCAATGGTTAATGAAGTTATACTGAGTTAATGTGTTACTATGTACTGACTCCCTTGCATCTGTACGTGAGATCTTGCACACTTAGCTCATTGATTATCCTTTTTCATCCTGCATTAACCACTGGTAAATTTTGGTGATCTTGCTAAATATTATGCTAGATATTACATTACACTGGCAGTTAAATTGCATACTGTCATGCTGTTATTTCTAGCCACTTCACTAACCTTTTTTCACGTTTGGTGACTGAACTGCATAATCTTCATTTATTTAAACTATATTGCTGATCTGTTTGTATCCAATTTTTAATTTTGCATAAAATATTTGACTTTTGACACATAGCTGCATAGCTGACTTTTGCTATGTGCTCATCAGTTCTCCATAAATCATACCAATTTGCTAAAATAGACCATTAGGTCAAACATTTTTGTAGAAATAAGACAAACTAATTCTAAGAAATGTTTTCCGTTACTCCTGGAAAGAGTATTTCGGCTCAGGAAAGATAATTTAATTTATTGGTTTATAAAAGGGACTTTAATATTTATTTCAAGACACATTAAGTTTAGCAGAAAAGGGAGTAAGATTCTGGGCCGACTTACCACATGTGGAATGGGAGCTAAATGAGTGAGGAGTGTTGTATCAACAGAACAAAGGCTTTAGGATCCGTGTTGCTGAGTCAAGCCAATGTGTTACAGGGTGCCTGTTGTTCATGTGACCAGCAGTGGTCATTACTGTTCCTCCAGCAAGGCTGGCAGAGACTCTAAGCCCCCTGGGACCTGGTGATGCCTCTTCTCATCCAGGGGCTGTTAACAGATGCTTAAATGGGGCACTTCCCTTGACTTGTGTCAATGCTTTGTTTCCTATATCTAAATCTGTTAAAAAATTGAAGGCAAATAAAAAGCAACATGATAAAACAAGGGGTAATAGATTTAAACTTAAACAGGGGAAGTTCAGGTTGGATATAAGGAAGAAGTTCTTTACTGTGAGAGAGGGGTGAGGCACTGAAACAGGTTGCCCAAAGAGGTGGTAAATTCTCCATCCTTGGCAGTGTTCAAGGCCAGGCTGGAGGGAATCTTGGGTGACATGGTCTAGTGTAAGGCATCCCTGCCCATGGCAGGGGGGTTGGAACTGGATGATCTTAATGTCCTTTCCAACCCTGACTATTCTATGATTCTATGACAAAATTACTTTTTAAAACCTCATGTTTTAAAAACTGCTAGTGATATGCAGATTTGTTTCAGAACGATCAATGTTGCCATTTGCAACACTGTATTCAAGTTATCCAGTTTCTAATGTGATTCCCCCCCACACCCCAATAGTACTTTCTGGCTGTGGCAAAATGAAAAATTCATTGTGCACTGGTCCTTCAGGAAGCACCATGTTGCCAAGTCCTGAAGCAGCTGTGTAAAGTGAGTAAACCCCATAACTGTGTAACTGTGTAACATAAGTTGCAATGTGGTATAGTGATGTTATTGCTAGTTCAAACTCTAAATTTGTGTAGACGTTCTCCTTTACTTGGAGAATAGTCTTGGGACACTTTGTAGTTTTTTGTCCAAAATTCCAAGATCCTGGAGTGCTGTATGTTACGTATTCATTCCAGATGGTGTGATAACCTCCATTGCACTGGACTGAAAATAGCTGCCATTTTCTACCAGTGTTCACAGAGTTGATCTAAGAGATTTAAGTTTGCCCTCCAGAGAAAACAGAACCATAGTGAATAATATACTACATTATCTGTAAATTCGTCAATGAAAATGGGATGATTATTTCTTTTCATTACCATCCTTTCTGTGTTTTGCATGTTTTGCTCCTCGCTGGGGACTGCATGGGAAAAGCATGTTGACTGTATAAGTATAAATTAAATGTTTGTCTAAAAGAACTATTAAAATGTAATTCTGGGCAGGATGTGCCTGTCAGCAGGAAGCTTCCTAAAATATCCTGTGTTTTAAGAGTGGAATTTTAGAGTAGGAGGGAAGTGTAGAATTGCTATTTACCTGTCTGATGCTGCTTTTGACACACATGATGAGCCAGCTTCATTTGACTGTCACCTCCTTAGGAGGCAGAATTCCTCAGCCCACACTTTGCTTAGCATTGACTACTTCTTTATTTACTCTTTGTGCCTTTGCATTTTATCTGGACTGTGCATTTTCAGTTAAGCTCCAGTTAAAGACAGGCTTCTCAGTCACGGCATTGTAGGAGGGCCCACAGAGCCTCCCACACAGTGCCTTCCTCAAAGAGAGATGGGGATGTCTGTTTCTTTGAAGAAGCACTTTTGAAACAAAAGGGATTCCCCTATGCCTCTGACAATTTCCCACCACACATGTACAGAGCCATCGGACCAATGGGCCTCCTTCCATTTGTCAGATTTTTCAGAATAACTGGATTTCAGGATCTCCTCATAGGTATGCCATGTCTCTTTGGGTTGCCTCTGGGGAATGCCTGAGAAGGGCTGTGGGCAAGGCAGTGGACGAGGGAGGGCTTTGACAACTGGCACTGAAGGAACCTCATTCAGAGAGCTGGAAGTTTCAGGACAGTGAAATCTTGGAGAAGGTGTAAACTAAATGAAAACTTTTTCATGCTGCCTTTTCCCCTTCTTTTGTGTCTGTTTGGATTTTGACTTCTTAATGTCCTTTGTGACCTTTTCCTGTATAATTACACGTGGTCAACAAACAGAACGGAAAAACAAAAGAGTGAATCATTAAAATGGGTGAAAAACTTGCAATTAAAATGCCTTGGCATGAAAATTTTGTTTCTGAAAGAACCTCAGCACAGTTTAAAAGTTAGCAACCACAGTTTGGCACTTTTCTTAGCTACCAGAGCAACTGATAGAATTAGAAACCAGTCAGATTTGCAAGGAAGAAAAAACTGGTGGGTTAAAAACCAAGAACAGAACCAAGACCACATCTGAAAAAAATTCCAGTCATCTGTACATAGACCATGTATTGAGAAAGATAAGAAAAACTAAATTTTCATAATCCTGATTACATGCAGAGGATTGACCCAGATGCATGATGTTAGCTGTATTTATTATATTTAAACACAATGTATGCCTTCACATGTGTTTACTGAAAAGGGGAACCACAACCATTTGCATTAAATGTATTTTAAAATATTACTGTTGAAAAAAGAAGCTATTTGATTCCTGCATATTAAGAAGTAATGTATATGACTGTGGTGCTCTAGAATTAATTAGATCTCTTATTTTAGTTTTAGAATCAAGAAAATATTTTCTCATTGCTTGCAGAATAAAATAGCTAAATCCTCTGCTTAGATCTGAAAGTTTTGCCCACAGCAATCAAACTAATATTTTCTTTATAGCTTGTTCTCTCTGTAAGCTTTCTGCTGGTTTCATTCGGCTTTAGATCAGGTTCCAAGTAACTAATTATATTTATAGTGTGATTTCTTTGCCCAGTACAACTAATTAAGGTAAAGGAGTTGGGGAATTGTGAAAGGCTGAGTAGTATTCCTTTGCATTACTTTGTCCAGGTGCAAGATACCAGAAAACCATTTGTCATTGTATTCATATGCTCTCAGTATTAAGCTGAGCAGAAACTTTCCTATTTTTGGTATTTTGAGAAGGCATAATGATGAACTTCCTCCTTTGTATTGACTAAGGCTGATGTATTTCTGACAGCAAAAATGGGGGTCAGAAGGAGCTGGCCATTTGAAAGTGGTGATGAGAAGTCAAATTTGGGAGTGTGAGGATGTCCATGTTTTTCGCTCATGCTCCATTGCCCCAAGCTTCTTCCTAACATTTCTTAATACATGTTCCCTTTACAGCACTCCTATAATGCCACCACCCTCCCTTTCATCACTTTCCCACCCTTGCCACAAATCCCCTCTCACCTATAACCCAGAGACCTGCCCTTGTTTCCCCGACTCAGATCTGCTGCTCCACTCATGCTCATCTTTGAAAGGGCCAGTGCTGCATCATTGCTTCTGTTACTGCCTTCCTAAATGCTACCACAGGCAGCTGAACAATGCTTCTCTCAGCTGGTCCTATCCACAAAAATAAAAGACCCTTCAGCTTTGGTTTCTGGGGATTTAAAAGTCTTGGACAAAAGTAGGTTTGTTTAGCAACTTTACTTTCCTAAAGGATATGAAGGTACTGTTCTTGCATCACTAGCACAGATTTCTTTCTCTTTTTCTAAACTGGCTCTCAGATCCTAACTCTACAGCAGTGTTTCTCTGTCTATACAGAAGATCACTCCCTTTCTTGCTCATAAAAATTACTTCTTTTTTGAAATCCAATGAACATCACCTGTCATGACCTCTCAGGCAAAAAAAACTCTGGTTTGTTTTGGATTTCCTCTTTTAGACTGAAATGCAAAGAAATATGGCCACATCAAGTTGACTTTTATCAAGAGAGAGGCCTGATATTCGGCACAACTGTGTAGACTACAAGGCTATGTTGAGCCTTTAAAAGCTGGACCTTGATTTTAACAAAGGATTCTAGTGGAAGCCAGCAGTTTTTTGGAGGCCTGAGCCGTAACATCGCAATCTGTGATCTCAGGTTTACTGAGCACCTTGAGTTAACTTTTTTTTTCTGGTATGTTTCCATTCCTGGGAAAAGCAAGAGCTGCAAGACTGACTTATAATATACTCATTCAATTAATCAAGTGAGAGTGAATCAAACCTTTCCAGGCAATTTTGTTTGAAGTGTCTGCACTCTTCTCTGCATCGCATGAGGTGCCAACACCAGTGGGAGTTTGCCTGAGGTAAGAGCTGTGGGTTTGGATGTCTTCTTCCATTTTTATTAGGTCTTACACTCACAGGAATTTTGTGCTTTTTAATCTTGTAACTGTACAAAACTTATCTCGGTATGGAGGAAGATAACTTAGTGATTTGCTTTAATTATTCTCATAACTGTTCACATTATGAGGAAGTCTCACTTAAAAAATTTCAAACCCATTTTTACAGCAAGAAGGTATTTAACTGAAATCCTTGTGCCACAGATCTAACCAGTATGAAACCAGTAGCTCAGCTGAGCTACCAAGATGCATCAATACTCAGAGCTCTTTCCCAGTTCATCCCTGTTGGTCATTAACATCATTGTATCCATTGTAACTTTTTAATTTTCTCTCCCTCTTTATTATCTGCATGCTTTCCTTTAAAATACTTAATATGGAATGACTTCTAGCAAAAAGCAAGTGGTCAAAAAAAATTCCAGCTAAGCATGTTAAATATTTATTGCTCTTAATATTCAGAGTATAGCTGCAGAATTGAGTAGTATTTATTTGTGAAGTGCAGTAGTACTGAGATTTCCCTTGCTGGTAAGCATGACCACATAATACAAGGCAGTCTTACACCACTTACAATCTTTCAAGACAAAAAAAGGGACTGAAAGTGAAACCAGGAGGCAAACAGACCGGGAAGGTCTCATGGAAAGTGCTATGCAATGAGCTACATTTTTGAATGCAATTAAGCAGTTAAGCAGGACTTGTACACTGCTTACCTACTCAAAATATGATCCAGTGACATTTGTTATATTGGCATCGGAGTCTACCAAAAAGATGGTCATGTGACAAGACTGGTTTAATTTCTGTTTTTAAGGTACAAACAAGTGAAAGAAGAGAGTCCTTTAATCTGTACCATGGGACTGAAATTCTATGCAAGCGTAGTCGTGGACTGTAATACTGAAAGTTTAGAATTAACTCCTGAGAATATCTATTTCTAGGAGCTCTAAACTCATTGGAATAAGTTTTTTTTTCAGTGCAGATTATTGCTTGAATTATTTTGTTGTAGTCTTTTAGGGGGTGCTCCCTTCTTTATTGGTATTCAGGGTTCATCTTTTAGCTTCTGAGAGCTCATCTAACTCTCATAAGATGGAATTTATTTTCTGGGTAAATAACTTGTTGGATATAAACAAAGGAATAGTGCTTGAATTTATAAGTTGAATCTTTCAGTTATGGAGGCAGGGAGAGGGGGAGATGGATGTGCAAGGCAGGAATAGGACAGCATAAACAAATACCATCTGACTTTTCACTAGAACAGGAAATGTAAGTAGATAAATACAATTAGCTCTCAGTTTCAAACATAGCAGTGAAAAGCCAGTTGTTTTATTTCCTTGATGCCAGTTAAAAATGAAATATAGAATTATTGCCAGATATGAGTTCCAAATTTCAGATGAACAGGTTTAAAGCTGGAAAGAAAGCTGCTGTCTGCAGCAGTGGAGGCCCATTATCTTTTTTTTCAGGATGAAGCCATCTTCCGTTTGCAGATCTAGGCTGCAAACTCTAACCCCCATCTGTCTCCCTGTCTACCTTCTGCAAAATGACAATAGTGTAACTGAGGTAAAAATGACCAGACCAAGTGTACCCCATGTGTGTGACACCCTGCTTCTCTGACAATAACAAGGTTTTAAATAAATTGGGCAAATTTTTCCCAACTGCAGTTAGGAATAATGTGGGTTTTTTCACTACACAGGCCATCATCTTTTGGAAAAGGCCCTTCTGCAGAGTATATGATAATCCATGCTTTTTAAAGAATGAGACAGCTTGCAGTAAAAGAAAACAAAACATTCATATCAGTTACAGACACTGGAATACTTTTGATGGATCTAATATTCAGCCTTTGGCTGGAAGGCAATTTTAAAAGAACCAACTAGTTAAACTTGAGATACTTCCATTTCCTCATAAGATTTACTTCTCTTCCTTAATCTGTAACTCTCCATAGTGAGTTTCTCTAACCATCAATATGACAGTACAGCAATATTGCCTCATCAGTCATGATTTACTTAATGTTTTCTGAATTTAGTAATATTTGATTAAAATTTAATGTGAACATATCATATCATGCCACATATATTATTGCATCCATTAATCAGGTAACTATAATAATGAAATGTCGGAAGATTGGATGAAAAAGGAGCTGAAGTCTTTGATATATGTTTGGCATGGTTTTGTGAGTGATTAACGAAAAGATACCCAGTCAATTGTGTAAACCTTCATTAATATACATTTACAATCATCTATGTACTGTATCATCAGATATTTTTAACCTTAGTTAAACTTGATTTTTTAATTTACTGAATGACACTAAATGTTAATAATCCTGAAAAATATATAGTATTCTAGTAACTCTCATGATTCATAATGTGTCTTAACGCTTTTTTAACAAAATATGCACTAAAAATATTGTCAGAGTTAATAGATCAGTTTTGTTATAGGTGGAATAACAAATGCTTTATGCATGACTCTATAAACCTCAAATTAGACAATTGTATTAAAATAAATGTAATACGTATTTTCATCTATTTTTTTAATATGCAAAATTATTATATGACCTAATCCAGCAAAGCATTTGCTTCAGTTTGGTAGAGGAAGTATGGAAGACAGTAAAACTTTAGTTCGTATTTGTAAGTAACTATTTCATGAAACATACAAAGACCTTCCAGAATTCAAGAAACCCATTTAAATCCTTAGGCTTCACTTCATGAAGTAACGTAAGGATATGTTCTCCATGTAGACTTTGAGAGATGTTTGATTGTTTTCTTGATATTTGTGGCAAGAAGCAACTAAGGCATGGATGCTACAGCCTGGATCTGTGTAGAAAATTCTTTATTATGTGATGGATCTCAGTGAAGCTGTTTGTAGTGGCAAGAGTCCACATGTGGATCTTCAGACATGTGTGTATTTGCATTCAGAGCTGGATGCAAAACAGATCAGAACACATGTGCTTCATTTGTAATAAGCTGAATGTTCCCAATGACTTCTGGTACAGCTCACTCACTGAGCCACTCACCGTGCCATAAAGCGCACTTACAATGTGTTCCGGAGTCCCATGTTGAGAAACTGCAGCTGTTGTGTTTGTTATTTACTTCATATATTCTCTCACTTTTTGTGAGAATTTAATCTGTTTAGTTTTCATTTTATTGATTACTCTGAACTATGGAGAACACTATAACTTTTTTGCTGCAGCTGCAGGTAGGTAAGTACATTTTTGCATTACAACAACTTCAAAAACTAGACTTCCTCAAAATGCCATGTGTTTTTTTAACGTGGCTTATGATTCTGAAGTGTATTTGGTTGGAAGCTGTGCACTGATCCCTAAACTGAAATATCACTTTGGAAGACTGCTTGGAGATCATCGTTGTGTGGTGTTAATCTATGTAAGCACTGCGCAGTGTATCAGCATCCAGTCTACATTTTTATCCCACAATGTCTTGTCTTCAGCTGATTCAAGGGCCATTTCTTCAGTAGTGTCTAGTGGGCAGAAGATGACAGCAGTCATAGTCTACTTGGATAGCAGCTTAGTTCTGAGCAAGGTGGATGAGCATATGCATCAATCTACTGAGGCATTAAAAGCACTCAGGCCAGGATCTATGAATCTTCTAGACTAAATTCGGCCAAAATAAGCTCATGCACCTTCATCTGGCACCTATTCTGTTAAGAAAGGTGAAACTATGGATTGAAGAAAAAATGATGAGGCTTGTCACTACTGATTTTGTCCAAATGTGTTTGTAAGGAATCTCACTAAACATTAGCCTCTTTTCCCCTCTAGCCTGCTTAGTTGGAGATTGGCAGAGAGATAAGTAAAATAATGATATTTCCACCTATAAATAAAATGATCCACCTGTGCCAACAATACTTTTAATACATTGCTTATGTTAAAAAAGAAAATAAATAGATGTGAGTGAGCAAGCACTGTATATTGTTGCACCACTTAGTTCACACCACTTAGTTCACACGCTACCTTTAGCACCAATAGTTCTCAGCATGTCTTGAATGTGCAGACTGGTGATGATGCATTGTGTACTTTCTTTACATAGTCATGAGAAAGAATTAAGAAGACACAGGATGCAGAATTCTTTCGTTGGCTTAGGTGGACTTCTGAAAATGAATTTGCTTCTGAGCTCCTGTCAGTTAGACTAACCATAACTCATTTTCTGTGGCTGTTAATCCTGCCTGTGAGAGGGCAGGGATAGTCATTTTCTTTGTAGCTGAAGGCAGGAACAGCATCATAACAAATAATGTCTTTAGGATAAGCCTAAATGGATAAACTGCAATCGCAGTTGTCCTTCAAAATTAAGAACGAGAGGACAAAAATGCAGAAAACATGATCTAAACTAATACTGCTTTCAGCTTTTGTGAATGCTCTCTAGCCTAGGACATGTAAAGGCTTGCAAATGCTAAGGCAGCGGATGGTGAAACATCTGCTTTACACAGTTAGTTATTCACATTTTTACAAGTGGTTAAATCAGAATCACTGGATACATATGTCCCTTGTTCAGCTAGCAGGAACAGAACAGTGGGTTGTACCCCAGAGACCTGTGCTTCGACTTTTAGACAGTGCAATTCATCACTATAATAGCACGCTACATCTAACATGCATTTCCAGTCTTTTCTGTAAAGCAAGCTCTTTTCCTTCACATTCACAGATTTGGGATAGGATAAAATCCAAATCAGAGATCTGGTGACTTTAAACAATATTTCATTTTTTCATCTTCATTATATCTGGACAAATGGTGTCAAGCATAGGCATGGAAAGCCATGGATGAGAACTCCTAAGAGGCAAGAAAGATTATATTTTGCTCAATTTTTGATGGAAGGAGTGAGAAGAAGTCATCTTTGGGAATGTGGCAATTGCTGCAGAGCACTTAAAGTTATTTCCACTTACTAACATCTGTTTTTCAGGAGAGAAAAATGCTGAGATTATGCTACAGCTTGGAGCTCTAGCATGTTGATGAGGTAGAAGAAGTCCAAATAAATTAAGCGTTGTCAGACTGATTCCAGTGATTGGGATTTTAAGTGTTTGGGAAAATATGGTCTCATGTATTTGGAAAACTGTAGCCTGTTTTGGCAAGAAGGAAAGCGAGCAGATAAGATCCTGTTTCTCGTGTCATTCGAGTGTTTGGAATCTTGCCTTCTGCTGAGACAGAAAGGAACTTTCTGCAAGATTGAAAGTGTTTGTTACATCTATCTAAAATGTGTGTCGCTTTTTCTGTTGTAAGAATCTTTGCATGGATTCAGTCTGCTCTTCTGGGCTAGGGAGGTCTGCGCTTTATGAGTCAAAGGGGATTTCTTTTAGGGTTCCTTTAGGGGTTCTGACAGTTCCTTGTTTTTATGTTGCCAGATTAAGTAAATAATTTGTGTGGGGCTTGAGGAAAAAGAGCAATGTGAATTTACCACTGCTAATGTTCTTGTCCTTTCTCTCTGCAGCAGTCTCTGATACAATGAATGAAGTGTTGCAAATACTTTTAGTTATTCCTTAATTTTGTGGATACAAAAAAGGGAGGAGGGGATTGTTCATGGCAGACTGCAGCTTGCAAGTTGAGAGTGATTAGCTTATGTTCATACTTCATACATTTATGTTCAGATCCAATGTCTCTCTGGTGGGCTTATGAGAATGATGGGGAAATGGCTCCTACACTAAGCTTTGGATGTGAAGATAAACTTTATTCTGGTCGTAATTTCTATTTTTATAGACTTGTACATCATGGTTTTCAGCACCATATTTGAGAACTGAATGATGCTTTAAGCACAGGTGGTTTGTTCTCCTTGCCTTTGCAGCTAACTGGAAGAGGAGCTGCACGCAGCGTAGGTTCTTCCGTACAGCATAGGCTTTAGATAGGTACTGTATGTCTCTAGTTTGTTTATTTGGAAATGGGGGTGCTGCTGTGTGTATATCAGGGAGACCAAGGTAATGAGAGGCTACTTAGCAGAAGGCCATTTAGTTGGGATAACTTGTAGATAACCATTTGTGCGGCACATTGAGAACCATTCATTGAGAAATTTCTGGCTTTTCTGTACAAACACAGCCACTCAGTAGAGGTCCCTTTGTGCAGCACTGAGCCGAGTTACAGTACCTGCAATTTCAAATGACAAAGAAATCTTGCTGTCAGACTCTCTCTGCTGAGCTGCTGGTACAAAGGACTGTGGGAGGCGAGTAGGAACACCAAAGCGTCTTCAATTGTTATCAGATAGCTCTTCACAGAAAGGTCTTCCCAGAGTATGCAGCATAGAAAGCACAACCCACACATCATTGTTATTCATTCGTTCAGTTTAAGAGGCTTGTTTTTCACAGATGTGCTCTTCCTGTTTGGCATTTGTAACTGAGGATTGTTGCTAGTTGAAGACAAAGTGTCATCCAACTATGACTAGAAATTTTCAGCTGATTCATGAACACCTTTGTTAACTACAGCATAAAAACGAATATGGCTGAGTGTGAAATGTAAGTTAAGCTGTATTTCTATCCCAATATATTATACTACTATAGAAGGGTGAAAAATAAATCTTAATTAAGAGTTATGCAGAAATTTCCTACCCATTTTTATTTCAAATAAAATTAGTAAACCAATTAGAATATGGGGGTAATTGCTATGTATTAGCCTCTCTTATTCATACGTAGCCTATATAGAGAGACATATATATGGGGATTTTAAAATAATTAACAAAAATTGCTGTACATGGCAAGTAAAGTAAGCAATCAGTATGCTTGAGTAAGGCTTTCATGTCAGAAAATTGGCCAGACATGCTAAGAAAGCATGGTAAAACTTGGGAGAAGGAGAGGTAATGAATTATCTCAGAATAATGGGACCAGAGCCATTCATGTATGTATAGCTGATAATTTGTGGAGCTCACATTAATGTGAATCTTGAAAGTTAAGTATAAGTTAATGCTATAGCCAAGTAGCATGATCACAGGTAAGCAGCTATTTATTTTTGTTCCAGGGAATAATGATCAGATATGAGTTATTTATGTCCAAGTTTTCTTCAGCATATACGTGTCATCTCATTTCTAGCTTTAATAAAAGCATCTACATTTTTTTAAAAGAAGTAATAAAACTGCTATAAAAATGCATTAAAAAAGTAATTTAAAAATAGGTTTTCATGCCAAAGTGTAACTGTGAAAACAGCTCTGAATTGTCAGGTCTGATTTGACAAAGCTGCTTCCTTTTGGCAGATGAATTATATGTGCTTTCTGACAGTCCCAGTCACATCTGTATCTGACTGGGTACTCCATTTCTAGGAATTCACACTTTTCTGAGACAATATTAGGCATGAATCTGGCTGCTTTACAGAAGGCTACCCTTGCTTAGGCTTCCTTAGATCACAGTGACTTTTTATATGGTAAGGACATATTTTTAATCCATTAAAATTATCCTAAAAATCGATAATCACAGAGAAAGTGCTCATAATTAAACCAAAAATGCTAAATAATGGCATTTGCCAATACAGCAAACTCTGAGTGCAATTTTGCAGTAGAGAACCAAACATACTTCCTTTGGAAATCGGTTTACTAAATTAAGTGTAAAATAATTATCCTGAAGTATTTAATTAACTTTTCAGTCTTTATTTTTGCAAAATTCTTTTTAAACCTAGTATCAAATACCTAATCCCCTGTACCTGGGCATTGTCAACGCATTGTAGAGAAACATTCAAATGGGAATCAGATTTATTCAGTCTGTAAATTACTGCTGTATTTAACACTGAGTGTTCTGGTATTCTTGGAAATCTTGCTTTTCAGTGAAGTTATCACTAAGAAGCCAGCAAATCAGTTCTAGTGGTATTGATATATGTGTTAAGTTGTAAAGAATGAGTGGAAGAGGGAAGAGACATCTGGACGGTGTTACTTCTGCAAAGAAAATATATACACTCTATCATATTGTAGAATGAAGCACCACAGTGACTTTTCTGGTGCTGTGCAAATTGTGGTTGTTCCTCAGCACATCCAATTTCTGTTCTGATACATGATTTTTAAGATTTCACCGTTAAATCCAGACATACTACACAGGTTGCTCTCCTTCAAGACTCTGAAGATAACTTGACTAAGGCAGAGATTTACAGGGGCAGAAGTTATAATCTTCCCCACACTGCCCCCAGTTAATGACATCCTGTCTGTCCTGGGGCAGAAGGGCACTAGCAGCATCCCCTTAGTTCTAGTTAGTCCTTCCGTTACCCAGTATACAATATAGTTGCTATGCTTCCTTCCCAAACATCCACAGCATGTGTCTGAATCTTATCCTGGTGTAATGTAAGGAAACAGTTTAGGTGTGCTCTCATGCTTTCTGCTCAAAAGCCAGGATGACTGTGGGACTCATCACTTTCAGAACAAAATATTAGACCTCTCTCTGCATTAGCTTTTCTCATGAGGACTTTCCCAAATGTGCAGAGCAATAAGGAGCCCCAGAGCAGCCTGTCTCCTTATCCCTTTCCAAAGTCATCTCCTTAAAGGATGGTTTCGCAATGGGGACTGATTGCTTGTTTGATCTTGGCAAGCCTCAGTTTCACACTAAACCACATGCCTTGGGGCCACCACAGTAGCTCTTGTGACTGGGAGTATTAGTGCATACATGGATTCCCGCACAGTATCTGTTCTGTAGTTAAACACCTTAAATAACCCTTGGAAATTATTCTGGCTGTATTCAAAAGTGGTAGCCTAGCAACTGATTTTTTTTTTTCTCGAACAGTGAAGGAAGTGAGTTCTAATCCTCTTGAGGGTGCTGTTTATTAAAATTTCCACCATGAAAATTACAGACTATCTTCCTCTTTCCCAAAACAATTTGGAACTAGTTGCAACAGAAACATTTCATTTTGTTAAGATGTTAGAGATAGATGTTAGAGATAGAAAACAAAGAAAGTTTTCTTTTTTCCAGAAAACTAGAAAATATATAAGCATGAGGTTTACTAGTTGTGTGTATTAAATAATGGCTTTATAAAATGAGGTTGGATAGGTGAAGATATAGGCTGTTTGAGTGCTCTATATAATGGATCAAGAATGAGAATTAGGGTGCCTTGTAAATGTGTTGCAGACACATTATCAAGATTAAATGGGATTGCCTGAAGAGCAGTGTGACAGCAAAGAGTTGATGCTCTTTAGCCTGTTCTGGACTGCTCTTTCATGTAGTTGGTGGGGCTGCCTTCCATGGGAAGTGGTCTGCTTATAGCCCATGTTACTGGAGTTGGGGAACTAAATGAAGATCAATTGGCATTTTAAATATGACCGTCTTAGATGCTCACTTAAAAAAGGGCAACTATAAAGATTTTTTTTTTTTTGTTCATGCTGAAGTTATGTATTCTTTCTCGCTCTTTGTTAACATAAAATGTCTTGTTAATATAAAGCATCTCTGCAGAGTGTAGGCATTTAAGTCTTAATACTTTAAAGGACTTCATCTTGATCATAGTATCCTTGACTTCAAAACTGCTTCTGGCTTCAGGGGGAGTACACAGAAAACTGCAATTAAATCAGAGTCTTTGTGCTTTATTGTGCTGCACCCTGAGAGGCTTCCCGTGCAGACAAATGTGTATTTGGCTATGTATCTTGAAATTTGTCATTTTGCGCCTGAATTGATGATATTGAGTTGTTTTTAATATATGTGCAAGGTATTGAGAACTGTATTCTGTTAATGATTCCTTTAATGTCTGAGACATGGAAGCCAAGTAGAAGTCCCTTTATATTTTTGCATGTTTTAGACTTTGGTGTTCCTGGAATGTCATCATTTGATCAGTTAATCACTGTTTTTAATATCCACTTTCTTTTCTACAGTGTTTTATTGGTGTTCCCTGTTGCAGACATTATCCATCAATGCTCATTTTACTCACCATATTGTAACTGTGCTTCCTTTCCCTTATGTTTTACCTATTGGCAATAGGTTATTCAGAGGTTGCTTTAGGGGAGGAGACGCCAGAAAAAAGTGGTGAGACAAAGATGTAGTGACAACAGAAATTCAAATGCTCAGTGGTCCCTGTTGACCACTTTTTAGGTTGAGACAATTTCATTAATCATACCTACAGTAAATATGCTAAATATCAGTAGTAGGTTAATATTATAAAATTGTACTTACTCTTTTGATAGCTGAGCCATGTGCAAACTATAGTAATAATTTTGTTACTCTGAGAGCTTCTATTGTACCTAGGATGCCCCTTTTTCCTCCACAACACTAACAATACGCATCCAACGTGTCAACCCAGACAAGTTTTAGATAATCCTTTCAGCAAGGATAAAATAGGAGTAGCTATGGCCCGGAAATAGATGTGCAGATGCATGCAGACACACAGCTATAACATGGGATATAGTAGCACACACAGCCTGCTAGTCATTGATCTCTGGATGGTGGCAGACCCTGTCCAGACCCAAATACTCACACCTGTGTCAGGTTAATGCACAAATTCAGTGTTTCACTGTGGGAGCTTAGCAATTTCTGGTCTGGGAAGTAAGAAGAGGCACCAGAGGGGTCGTGGAGAGTTTCTCCCAAACCCTGCTGAAATATTTAGTCATGACACCACACTTCCATGTGTGTGCGTCATAAGCATGTAGGTCGTTAAGTATTGGAGGCTCTGGCTCTCCTCTAGCAAAATACCTATGCCAGTCTCATTGTATCTCATGCTCTGAGCCCAAGACCTCACAGTGAACTCATTTCTCAAACTCACCACTTGAAGGTGTGTAGTTCATACTGAATAAGTTCCTAGAGTGGTCTATCTTGCAGGTCAGGCTATAGAGCAGGACATGATGCTGTGGCTGAGGCCAGAGTACTGTTCACCTGGGTGCAGTATCCAAACAAACCACGTGAGGGAATACACTTCCCAGCTCCAGCTGAGCTGTAGTCCCTTTTATTGTGTGACCTACTGCAGATCAGAGCGGAAGACACGTGAAGGGTCTGTATTAGCTGGTGCTTAACTTTAAGTGCTTATGTAGTTACTAACGTTGCTAGTGCTGAAGCTCCTCAGTGTTTCAAGCCTGCAATGCTTCACCCCTTGCAGGCCTCTACCCAGGGAAAAATTATTCTTAATCTTCCCATGTCCAAATTCCAGATTTAAGTGGAATGAATTACAAAATAGCATGCAAATGTTTTCCAGGCTTAAAACAGTTTTTTACAATGGAACCTTAAAATTATTATAAAGTAAGCATTATAAACTAGCAAATTATTTTAAAATAGTTTGCAACACAAGAAATCCAGAAGTAACCCATTGCCTCCTGCTTCAGAATCAGGAAATGAACTGGGGATCATGGTTTCCAAAAGGCTTTGCTCTTTGTGTTCCATTTGGAATGGGAAGCAACTGGTATAAGGCATCATCACTTGAAGAACAAGATGAAAGACAGTCATTGAATCACCCATCAGTCAGCAGGACAAGGGTGCTAGCTGTGTGTCACCGGGAGGGAAGTAGTATCTCCTGTCTCCTTTGGCAATATTTTATGCTAGTTACCTGGAACAGGCCTTTTCATTTGAATATCGCCATAGCCATGCTCTAGATAAGGGTGCAAGATTAAAGGAGAAATCTCGTTCTGCCATCTCAAGAGTAAATCTGTCATCTGCATGGCTTGTCTTCATAATAAGAGTGTAAGTGAAATTTTCTAAATTCTTCTCATTTTAGTAATTAGAGGTTTATGTAAGTGAAGGCAAGCATTTTAAATAATGATTTTGCCTTTTAAAGCTGGGAAGGGGGAGAAAGTAATATGCAAATGGCCAAATCAATGGAATTTTTGTGTAAAAAACGTATGAAGGATTTGATGGGCCAGCCTCATCAATGTTACAAAGTATGGGGCAGGTACCTGTAATGGAAACAAACAGCATCAACTCAGTATAGGACAAGTCATACTTAAAAGGAAGGTGATGTGGTGTAAATGTGACAGAGAACCACATGCTCCTCTAAAATGTTTGAACTTTAGAAGAATCCATTAAGCTGTATTACACAGTTACAGAGCAAAGTGAACCCCATTACTGAAAACTATGCTTTGCTGTCTATCCCTGTAATGACACAAGTCAGCTTTGGATTTATCATATAAATACCGCTTAAGAAAGGTTTTAAAACCATGTGCAATTTAATAAAAATTTTTAATGTAAATCCACACTCTGAATTAAAAAAGGAAAGGATTGTGTCCTTGAAGAGGCTGTGAAGAACAGAAAACTTCACAAATTCTTGTGTTTAACATTACTTTTTAATATCCTTGCATTAAAAATGAATGATTACTTTTTAATATTACTTGTAACCAACTATCCCCTACCGTATAGATACATTTCTTGTATGATTTTATTATATGCTCAATAATAGTACCTATAAGCTCAGATTTCTTTTGAATATAAATGATTGGAAACAATATCTACCCTAAAGCATCTTTAATGTCATTATAGATGGGTAGGAGTAAATTAAGCGGTATTTAGCCACCAAAGTCTTTAATTTCATTGCATTTGAGTAGGAGTTAGACATTATGAGGTCCAATTAAAAAAGTCACTAATGTTTTTACATCTGAGTAGGAGTAAATTAAACAAAATCACTCCTGAGCTGCTAATATCATTTTAATTGAATGTCATTCAGTTTCTAACGGCTGTTATAACACAGTAGATAATGAGTCAAGCTCAACAAATCATCTGAGCTCCAGGTACCATGGCTGCTAGGGATGAAGGTAGAGTTTAGGGATGGACAGGGAAACTGTTGCAAGTTAGGAAGCTAACAGGAATGATAGCAGACCTGACATCTCTTGTTTGATGAGACCTGTATTCATCTAAAAATATCACCCTAACAAGAGCTAATCTGGCAAGGCTGCAAGCCAGGTCATTATTTCTAGTGTTCAGACATTAAAGAAAAAAAAAGGGGGGGGGAGGGGGGAGGGAAGCATTTATCCAGAAGATGTGATTTACAGAGTGAACGCTAGAAAGGCTAATTCCATTTATTCACACCTCATGAATAATTCATTGTTTGATTTAATGTTAATCTTGATGATGAGACAATGGTGAAACAATACTAGACAATATATAGACTTAAATATGTGAAAAATAATAAATCATATCATATCACAAGCATTTTTTTTTTATCTATAACAGATAATATTGCATTTTCCTCATACCTGGAAATCTTTTCACTTTGGTAAATAGCAAATTTAAGACAAGCTGTTGCACTTCATATAGTGACTGTTAAAGAGACTAGAGTGAAAAATGCCCTTTGTTGAAACTTAAATTACTATAAAACAATAGATATTTTCCCCTAACAGCAGTGCAACCCTTTACAGAATGCTAGGCTTCCATCAGGAAAAACTGCATGGTTTTAAAGCTGTGATTAATTTGTAAGCATCAGATCTTTTCTGACATCGCTGTATGCATACATGCTTGATGGCTAAGAGGAAATATTCCTTTAAAATATGCATTTAATGTAAGACCTGAGAGACCAGGGGTCTTCTGACTGAACCTTCACATCTTTTTCCAAATTCAAGTTAGGTGTTGGTTTCATTTATAGTCACACACTTTCATTTGCCCTATGCAATCAAATGCTCTTGTCTCTTTGCAGAAAATGGTGAGGGCAAAGAAGTTTCTATGGTCTGTGTGTGTACATGTATCTGAAGCTGCTTCTGGCTCATATTATGTGTTCAGAAAGCCCCATCAATTATCTCTTGGCTATGTAATCAAAATCATATAGAGAGAAATTTGTGGTTCTGACTGCTTCTTTCTTATATGTGCAGCAACTAGTCAAGGTCCACTTTAGTAAAGATCTTAGACCTACCTGTCCTTTTACCTCTCTGAAAGACTGAATGAGTCTCCTTCAAAGGATATGAGACCTACTGCTTGTTCTTCCTTCATGGTTAGGGAGAAAGTCAGTGCTGCTGGCAGTGGAAGCAACTGCAGAGCTGCAAAATGTCTTTCCTAGGGCTTGAGGATACCCAGTTATAAAACGATGGGTTCCATGTAGCCACAGCAGACCCTTCTTTCTCAGGGCTTCTCCTGCAGCCCCTGTCTCTAGATACCAGGATGTACCAAGGCACCACAGTGGCTAGTGCAGTCACAGAAGAGATGTGTTGTGGCTTTCCAGGATGGAGCCCTCCCTATTCTCCATTGTAAAGGTTAGTTTCTTAGTCCAGGTAAATTCCAGCAATGTGCTTTTGTCTATAGATTGTACCTCAGTGTTTGGAGGGAGCTATCTGTATCGCTATTCTAGTAATGTAAATGTGCTGGAACTGATCCTGTGCCAATAAATGATTCTGAAAATTGTCCAGGCTCTGAGAGCAGCATGGCTCTGTGGAGGTAACTGCAGAATTTCAGTCGTAGGGTAAGAAAGTTACAATTCTATCTTGACAGACAAAATTTCCCAGTACCGAGGACAGTGCCTTTTCCACTGCTTCAAATATGATGCTTTGACAAAAATGACCATTGTCAAATTCTGCTTCTTCATAAGTATTTATCTTATTTAATTGTGAGATTCTCCATTGAGTCTTTAAATTATAACCTGCAATGTGTCAGTTTGTAATTCTGGTATCTTTTACCTGTCTTGCAATAAATGTCTGACTGGACATTCTGCACGAGTTGAAATAAGTGGGTAAAGAAAAAAGTAACTGTCAGCAGATGTAAAGAAGGAGACAATCCTCTAGTCTCTAGTGAACCTCTCAAATGGAAGGCTGGAGTTTGGGTCAGTTACAGAAAAAGAATGGGAGGTAGAAATATTCATTTAGGTAGGTTTTGATTTTAGAACTAATTTTCAAATGAGCAAATATGAGCAGGATTTCCTGCTCAGAATTCAAGTCTGGCTACTTTTTGCATTCACATTCCATGATGCAGAACGCCAAGGAGCCCCAGTCCTGAATTTTAGTTCAGTATTCCCAGCAGGCAAGAGAGCAAGCTCTGTGAATTAAGGTTTTTATACAGGGTGTGTGAAGAAAAGTTTGAGATTGAGTGTGGGCTAAGCTCTCTGTGTAGATATATTGTTGCAAACATGCTCTGGGACATTCTGAATTATATTGTTACTTGGGGGAACAGTGATGAAACGTTTTGATGTAGTCTTTTGTCTTTTCTGTGTAAAGTACACCTGAACATGTTAGAGCTTGTTTTGACTAATATGTTACATAGGTTGGTTGTGTTTGTGTCTCTGAAGTTCCCGTGATAGCACTGCAAAAATAATTACTAAAAACCCCCTACAGCATCTACTCAGGGAACACTGATGACTCCTGAGGAACTTAATGACTTCTGTCATGTTAAGATTTACTAAGTAGGTAGGATTTTAGTTGCTGAAATGCAAGGATACAGATCTCACTTTGGAATACTGCTTAATGCCATGTCTGTGGCTAAGTGGCAATTTGTGATACATTTTGCATCTGTACACAACGTTCTTCCAGTTGCTGTCTGTGTCTGTCAACCATAGAAAAACAAAACTCCTTCAAAGGGTCTAAGAACTACTAATACAGTATTAAAATATTAGACCTGGATCTTACTTTCCTGAGAAACAATGAAAAATGAAATCATTGCAGTCTTCTATTGCCACTCTTCTCATTCTTCCATACTTTCAACATCCCAGAGTCTAAGTGATTTGTGAATTGCACTTAAGAAGCACTATAGAATCATAGAATAGTTAGGGTTGGAAAAGACTTTAAGATAATCTAGATCTAATCCCCCTGCCATGGGCAGGTGCACCTCCCACTAGACTAGGTTGCTCAAGGCCCTGTCTAACCAGGATGCGTTCTCAGGCAAAGAACAAATGTCTCTTACACGCACAAGTATTGCATGGCTGATACTTCTGTTGGCAAGGAGAGCAGTTTGGTTCAGTGAAGACAGTTGTCATGGAGTAGTAGAAGCTACAAGTAATAAATGTTTTCAATTAATTTTCAATTAATTTTTTTTCTCATGTCAATCCTGATTTGAGCACTTGCTTCCCTGAATTGCTTTGGTTGGTAAGGTAAAGCTCTTTAGCTGTTCTAGTATCCACTGTCTCTGTTTAGAAGTCCTTTTGGAGGCTTTTATCTTAAGCTTAGAAAGGTTGATCAAAACCATCTTTCGTTTCAAATGGGCCACTTTCAATAAAAATGTATATATTTCTCAAAACTTTCTAGGTGTAGATATGATTAAGCATGTCTTATGTAAATTTAGTTTAGTAATGAATTTGCCTTTTGTGTCATGTTGCTCTTACAGTCAAGCACTTAAGTTTCCTATTTCAGAAATGTTTATATCCTTCATACCTGAAAAGTCAGGTTTTGCTCACTGCTTGTTAGTTCGGAACTGAGGAACGCTTTCCCTTATGACTGCAACGTGTAAGCTACTCTCAGCATGTAGCATGCAGATACATCTGAAGTGTGTGGGCACAAAATCAGGTAGAAGAGCTCTTGAAAATGCATCTGGTTTCAAACAAGGAACTTTAATTTTTTCTGTAATCACAATTTATGGAATAGTTTGATGGGAAGAGTTATGTTTACAGTGTGTTCTTAGTTCTTGCTTTGAAGTGTGGCAGTAAACGTAAAAATCAAACTACTCATTGAATTAATCACAGTTGAATCTAGCTTGACCTTTTGCAAATGACAGTACATTCAGTGCTAGCTGAAGGCAGGAATGGTGATCTTGAGAGAGCTGTTTGTTCACAAAGTTTGAAGGAAATCACAGAACTGGCTCTTTATGCCCTTTGCCCTAGCCTGCAGAAAGCTGAAACAGTAAGGTACTGAGGACTCTATGCCTAAGCCACCTCCCTGTAAAATGGTGTGCTGGAGTTGGTGAATTACTCATTGCAGGTTTTGCACTATTCTGACAGGTGAAAAAAATCCTTACAGGTTATGATATCCGTGCCATCTGCTGCAGGCGTTCACTTTGTACATATTTCAGAGTATTTACAGCTGGAGTCACATTAGGCTAGCCTGAGTTTCACCTGGGCTGTTTGGGTGTCTGTGCTTGTGAAGTGTTTGGATTAGAGAGAAATCTGGACCATTAAAGGTCTTTATATGAAGGACCTAGAGCTAGTATTTTTAAGGTGAAGGAACTGCTAATCCCTTTCCCCCGTGCTCTGTGGTCCTTGTACCAGCCTGTTTGGGAGTGCTGTCTGTGACCCATTGTCCTGACTGAGTCTCAAAGAAAAAAGATGGTGCAACTTTGTCTATGCAAGTAGCTAGCAGTTGTAAGCAGGAACTTGTCTTTCCTTTGGGGTACTCCGGGGAACACACATGTGCCACTTGGATCTTAGATTTGAGCCGAGACAGGCAAATTCTCTGCATATGTAGTTGAAGAAGGATGCCCTCAGAGTATAATTTACTGCATTTAAGTCAGATGCTTAAAATTAAACAGTCTGTATGTGTCTTGGTAGCCTTCTTCTCTCTGTATTTTGTATACCAACCTGAAAACCTGGATGATAGGAATCTAATGCTTCCTGAGCCTATAGGCTCTGTGGGCAAGACTGGCTAGATGATCCACTGCATGGATACTCACATACAAATGTGCTATGTTGCCTTTCATCAGCTCTGCTAGGGAACAAGAGGATGGAGACTTGTGAATTCTGCTGCCTCTGCAACTCTATCTTTCCCAGGCATGCAGTCATCAGAAGTATGGCTCAGATAGTATTGTTTTGCTTACCATTGTACAGGACACAGAGAAGAAAAGTTTTGCCTATAATTTGCTACATGATATTTTCCTTGGCAGTTGGGAGTCTGTGATCAGCCTGGAGAATTTTACATAACTTAGTGTTGACTTTTTATTTGGATCTCTAAATCTATAGAAAAGAAAAGCTTTTAGTGCTTTTTCTGTAGTGATCTTCTACAAGTTGCTTATTTGTACCCCTTTACATAAAACTACAAAATTACGTTTTAAACTTGAACAAAGCAGAGTACAGTGTGGAGTAGTGCATTCTGAGTACAAATACAAGATTAAACTCCAAATTATTTCATCAAAATAAATAGTATATCAGAGACTTAAATAGAGCTCTTTCTAAAGTAGATGGATGACAAGCTAGAGCTTCAGATTAGTTTAACAACTTGCATAGGAAAGTACGTACCTATCCTTGTAGCTATTTCTCTCACAGGATCTCCAAATTCACAGTCTACGTACCTCTGTGATAAGCTTGAATAGATGCTGGCAAAGGGGCATCACAGCACAAGCACCCTTTTCCTTTTTATGACCTTTAGATAGACTCATTCTTCTTCAAACTGATAAAAGCTGAGTTCAGGTAGTGAACAACTCAAATGTAGTTGTCAGAATAGGTTTCCAAATATAGTTTTCCCATGTACAACACACGAGATTTAAGTGTTCTGGCATCCAGGTGGAATACGTCTGTGGTTCCCTGGTACAAACCGAGTACAATACATTGCTTTTAACATCTTGTTCTGAATATCCTGAATATGTTTAGAAAATGTTGGTGCCAGCTGGCAGATTGCTGGTGAAGATGAATACATGAGGCTGCCGCTCTGTCAATGTCATTACAGCCCCACCATTCCTTGATCCATTCTTCTTGTCCCTGTAATTCAAGAGAGACGCTTTGCCTGCACCTTCTCTTGTCTTGAGTTTCCAAGGCCCACCATTCTTTATCAAACCTCACCTTTGGTGATTTTTGTTGTAGCACTTTATAATTTTTTTTTAATTAAATTCAGGCAATTAGGGTTTTTTTTCCTCCCTAGCTAATTGCTTTTACGTTAGTCTCACTAATCCATAAGTGCCAGTAGTCTCTGAGATACTGTATCTCGTTTAATTTCCAAAGAAGCAGAAGAGAGCTAAAACAAGAAAATGTCACAGCATAAACAGACAACAGAAGGGAAGAAAAAACTAGATAAAACAGTTTCTTATCCTCCTACTTTACATTCATTCACTTAGCGATATCACATGTAACATCAGAGCATTATCAGGTCTTGAAACTTACTAATCACAAGGAGAGTGATAAATAGATCCCCCTTAATTTGCACAATTGCCAAATAAGGTCCCATTGTTTATTAGTAGAAGCAGTCAATATTATTTCATATTTTTTTTCCCCAGAAAATGAGAGTATGATATGAAAGCTGTTTTTTTTGTTTTGTTTTGTTTTTTGTTGTTTTTTTTTTTTTAAGAAAGGATAATCTTATCACAGTGTTTGTTAAAAAAATACAAAAGAAGCTTGAAACTCTGGATTTATTTCTTTGGATATTTTTAAAATTAAAAGTTACATTTTTAGTCCAAGTGAGTTTTCACTTAGGAATTTAAATTGATTTTAAAAAATCAAAATGAAATGTGAAAAAAAATCTTGAAGGATTTTGATTGACTTAATCTGTGTTGTATCTGGGTCTCCATTTGTGGAAAGTTTCATCTTTTTATTCTGATTCCATTATTTCCTAAAAATAGAGGGCTTATTGAAGAAACTTAAGTATTATTATTTGAGCCATTGAGAGGAAGAGCTAATACTCAGACTTGAAATTATATTATCCCATTTACTTGAACAGGTAGCAAAAAAAACAGGATTTTGCACAAATTCGAGTTCATAGGAGTGCTTGGTGATATGAGTAAAAAACCCTCAGGTTATGTATATAGGGAGTTTCACGAAGAAAAGAAGAGAGAAAAGAATGGGAAGATAATTGCACTTTTCAGAGGCACAAGTCCCTTCCAGCCAGTGCCACATTGAAATTTCTGCTTTTTCCAAAGGTACTTCTATTAGCGGCTCAGATTAGCTCCAAATTTCAGAGCAGATTTGGATTTGCCTTTGCTTTAGAGAAGTGGTATAAGCTTTATTATTTACTACTGGTTAAGTGAAAGACTGATCTGTTTTATCCATCTCATAGTTAGCCCAACCCTGAAGTCATTCGGTAGCCTAAAGGAAAAAAACATAACAAACGAAAATCAAAATTTTGGAGAGTAACATTTATGGAACTTTGACAAAAGTACTAAAGCTTCAGATTTCAATCCTTGTCTTTTGTAAATTAACACTAGTACCAAATTTTTTTACAGTTTAAAGTTATTACCAAATTATTGTGCACCTGGAGAAATAACATGATATTTTTTTCTATGTCAGAGACTTGCTTAAGAAAATTTCTATTTAAAATAAAACAAACCAGACTCAAGTATATCCTAATGCCTTGGGATACAGTTAAAGAAAAGAAACAAAATGACTCGCTGTCAAAATCTATAGCACTATATTGACTTAAGCAGAACTTTGCAATGGGAAATTCTCTTTTCAAGATATCACATGATATAATTTAGTCATTTTGAAACATAGGCTTTGGAACTTGTGTATATACTTTTCCAATTTATTCCAAAGATTTATGTTGTATCATGCTATTTAGCTGCAGGTATCTGTGTTGTCCTAGTTTCAGCTGGGACAGAGCTATTTTCTTCCTATTAGCTGGTGCAGTGGTGTGTTTTGGCTTTAGTCTGAGAACAAGGCTGATAACACACCCGTGTTTTAAGTGTTGCTGGGTAGCACCTATCCTGACCAAGGACTTCTCAGTCTCTCATGCTCTGCCAGTGAGGAGGGGCACGGGAAGCCGGGAGGGAGCAGACACAGGACACCTGACCCTAACTAGCCAGAGGGTATTCCATACCACAACACGTCATGCCCAGTATATAAACTGGAGGAATTACCTGGAAGAGAATGATTGCTGCTCAAGTCGGGCTGGGAATTGGTCAGCAGGTGGTGAGCAGTTGTATTGTGAATCACTTTTGTTTATTGATTTCTTTTCCTTTCCCCTTTTAGTTTTATATTCTTTTCCCTTGTTATTGCCATTATTATTATTACTAGTAGTATTATATTGTACTTTAGTTATTAAACTGTTTTCATCTCAACCCGTGGGGTTTACATTCTTTCTGTTCTTCTTGGCATCCCTCCTAGGTAGAGGCGAAGGGGAGGGGAGGTGAGTGAGTGGCTGTGTGGTACTTTGTTGCTATCTGGGTTTGAACCACAACATGTGTTAACCTGATATGCATAGGTTAATATTTAAAATATCATTACGTCAGCTGTTATGTATTGTAATTGTCCCTCAGGAGTGATATAGCCTATATGAGCAACACTTGCAACACTTAAAATTGTTTAAAAAGGTCTTGAGCCTCAGGCCTTAAGAACAAAAATCCAGGTTGGTGCAAGCGCGGATCCACCATTAGTGAAGGAGTAATTTGTATATGAACTATTATAGGAGCTTAACCCCTACAAATTGATGGGCCTTGACAATATCCACCTGGGGGTGTTAAGAGAGCTGGCTGATACCACTGGGAGGCTACTCTCCATAATCTTTGAGAAGTTGTGGAGACTGGGGACATCCCAGAAGACTAGAAGGCAGCTAAAGTCACCCCCTTCTACAAGAAGGGCTTAAAGGAGTATCTGGGAATTTACAGGCCCATCGGTCTTCAGTCCCTGGAAAAGGTATGGAATGATTCCTCCTGGGAGTTTTCACAAGTCAAGTGAAGCATGGGACTGCGAAAAGCCAGCATGGATTGACCAGGAGCAAACCAGACTTGACAAACCTGATCCCGTCGATGTCAAAGTAACCTGCTTGGCTGATATGAGAAGCGCAGTGGACATTGTCTACCTGGATTTCTACAAGGCTTTCAGTATGGTTTCCCACAGCCTCCTCCTAGAGAAACTACGTTGTGGTCTAGATTAAGTGATCCGTGTGGTGTGGGTGGGAACTGGCTGACAGGCTGCACCCAGAGGGTGGTGGTAAATAGCTTCTTTTCAAACTGGTGACCTGTCACTAGTGAGGTCCCAGGGATCCATATTGGGCCCAAAGCTGTTTAATATCTTCATAAGTGATCTGGAAGATGAGACCAGCTGTACCCTGACCAAGTTTGCCAATGACACTAAACTGAGTGGGGAAGTGGATGCTTCCAACAGGAGAGCTATCCTGCAGGAAGAGCTGGATAGACATGAGCCTCATAAAGTTTTACAAGGACAAGTGCAAGGTCTTGCACCTGGGTAAGCACAATCCAGGACTGCAGCACAGGCTGGGATCTACCTGGCTGGGGAGCAGCTCTGTGCAAAAGGACATGAGGGTACTGATGGACAAGAAGCTCAGTATGAGTGAGCAGTGTGCTACTGCAGCAAAGAAAGCCAACAGGATGCTGGGTTACATCAATAAGGGCATCACTAGCAGAGATAAAGAAGTAATTATCCTACTATTCTTGGTGCTTGCCAGGCCATGCCTGGAATATTGTGTTCAGGTTTGGTCCCCAGTCCACAAAAAAGATGTGGACAGGTTGGAGAGGGTCCTGAGAAGGGCCGCAAAGATGATCAAAGGACTGGGAAGCCTGACTTATGAGGAAAAGCTGCGAGAACTCAGTTTGTTTAGACTTGAGAAAAGAAGGCTCAGGGGCGAACTTATCACCATGTTCCTGTATTTAAAGGGTGGCAACAAACAAGATGGAAATTCCCCTTTTAAAAGAAGTCCCATGGAAAAGATGAGTGGTAATGGGTACAAGTAACTCCTGGCGAGAGTCTGGTTGGAAACAAGTGGAAAATGTTTGAGAACAATGAGCCATGGGAATAATCTCCCCAGGGAAGTGATGGATTCCTCAGCATTGGTCACTTGTAAGATTCAGCTGGGCAGGGTGCTGGCTATCTTGTCTAGACTCTGCTTTTGCCATGAAAGGTTGAACCGGATGATCCTTGAGGTCACCTCATAACCTGGTATTCTATGATTCTAAGATTGTGGTTTATAGTTTAGAGCATGTCTTGCAGTTTAGTGGTTTCTGACAAGCAATATGAAAAAATGCTAAATTGAAAAAGGCAATAATATATGGAAGTTCACAAATATGAGTGTCAGTGACAGCAATTCATTCATTCTTGTTTGCTACCCAGCCACCTCTCATTATGTTATTCTTCATGTCTTAAAGTCGACCAGTTCCAGGAACAAATCAATACTAGGGAAATCCTTTTGTCTTCTTCTAAGGCATAACATGTAAAGAAAGCTCAGTCAATATGTCTTTTAATAACATCTAATGGGAATGCCTGGATTTCCCTTCATGTTCTATAATTAATTGAGCTCCTTACCACCCACAACGTATAGCTGTTCCCCTCTATAATTCTCTTTTGGCTTAATTGCCATTTGTTTTTCTGTTCTATTTGTCTTCTTTTTTTTTTTTTTTTTTTTTTTTTTTTTTTTCTTTTTTTTTTCTTTTTTTTTATTTTTTTTTATTTTTTTTTGTTTTTTTTTGTTTTTTTTTTTTTTTTTTTTGTTTTTTTGTTTTTTTTTTTTTTTTTTTTTTTTTTTTTTTTTTTTTTTTTTTTATGGTGTTGGATGTGCTTTGTACTTAGTTTTATCTTTCTGTGCTTTTGCTTCTAAATGTCAGCATAATTTTTCTGCCTTATAATATTGGAGAAGTTATAACCATCAATCAGTCCAATAGAAGAGCAGAAAAGATTAGATATCATTTATCTGTATTGGTTGCCCATTGTAATGACCCAGTGGACAACATGAACAGATAATCTGTTGCTTTGATGGAAACCAATTATTCTTAAGAGTGACAATGTCGAAATAGCTTTTGTGACATTGTTTTTAAAAATGATGACTACCTAGATATTGCTAGTGTAAGTCTGCAGTTCTAAGCTGTTCCTCAATGATCTCCCTATATAAGCAGCAGGAAACCTAAATTTATTTATTTTATTTTTTTTTTTTTTAAGGAAAGAACCCTATTTGCAGAGACAAAAATATCTGACATCCCATGTAAAATGCCTATTAAATTTAATACAGAAAACGCTGCACTAGCTGCCGATAAGTAAAAGTGCACTGCCGTCTTATTTCTGTTGCGTGTAGTTGATCTTGTTGTTCTGTAAATATGAAGCCTGTTTTATTTTGACAGCTAATGGTTCTGCTAGTGTACTGTGCTGGCATTTCACCCCTTGAAAAGAAAGTTTCCTGAAGCTAAAATATATGTCTAATCGAATGATGGAATTAAAAGCAAGTGATACAGTTAAAAATAGCTGCTTCCATCCTTTCCAGGCACATGTAAATCACACAACTTTCATTCTGTGTCAGTTAAAGGACTGGGGGGGGGAGGCAAAAAATAGCTGTGCCTTGCAAAAACTTTCAAGAATCTTCTTAAAAATTGCTTCTGTGAGGGCTTCGTAAATGGCAGGATTCTCCAGTGTGTCCTGAAATTCAGTACACTCAAGTTATTGTTGACTAGGGAGGCAAGAGGTAAGAGTTCAGGGAATGGGGTCTCCTCACTTGTACAGATAGCCTACCTGTGACCTTAGATCCTTCCGTAGTTACAGGGCTGTGTGTGCCATGTAATGACTAGGAAGTGCTTGCATGGCAGGTGCCATGCCAGAAGGCAGTAGTTTCTTGAGTGTCTTACAGCTGTTACTAAGCACTAAGCTTGTGAAACTGATGGCTCATGGGACAACTTGAATAGTTGAAATGCTCTTTGGTAGGTTTGCTTTCAGTGGACACACTGGGTATGAGCTGCGACAGCTGAAGGGCTAGTGCTGCTGCTACTTACAGAGGTGTGTGATGGGCAGCTGAACATGGCAGTGTTTTCATCCCTGCTGTCTGGTGAGTTATTGACACATCTGGGAGGAAGCAGAGCAATATCCCCAGCTTCCTAAACAAATTAAGGGAGATATTAAGTTGAGAAAATTAAGCTGACTCCTTTTAGGTAGATGAGTACCTTTTCAGTGTTGTCATTTGATTTCTCTGACCAATAGGAGTGAGATGTCTGGAGGCACTACCTGGTATGGCCTGGTTAAAACACCACGCTGGCCATTTTCGTGGTCAGCTCTGAGCTCTGACATGAATTAATCTCCCTTGGGCTGTTATAAATCAAGATGTCAGCTCCACCATGCTCTAAACCCAAGTAAATGGGGTCATAAAATGTGGATCTCTGCCCAGCACTAAGTGCCGATCACCACCAGAGGTCTGTGCTCTTCTGTGATCTCAGTGAGCCTAACCACAAATTGAAATGGTTGAAGAAATTTGAAGGCTTTGTGGCAATAACAGGGCTTGATTCCTGTGCCCTTCTCTGCAATGCTTTCTTGAAGGATGGAAAAAGAAAGCTCAGAGGTCAGGAGAACAGGCTTACTAATTTGAACAGTTAAAACTGACACATATTGTGAATACTGTAATAACCAGCACTGGACTAAAGTTGTTTTCAGAGGCACTAATGAAAATTGGTTACTAATATAGTTATTTGGAGTCAGGAGCAAAGGATAGGTATAAAAGTCTAGACTGTTAACTAACTAATGACCAAAATAACCTAAATGCATAATCTAAGCTCATAAAGAAAACTAAATACCATACAACAGAGCTCCCAGAAATCCTCTTGAAACATCTGAGAAGTAAATTGTGGTGATAATTCAAGATGGAAAGAGGCAATGGTGCAAAAGATTCCAAGTGATTTTGCAGTGAACACAGGACATACATATTTTAAGAAGCACACTTTCTTCAGTATTGTTTCTGCAGCTAGTTCAGAGCAGTCTGCCTCTACCTTTTTTTCTACAAGTGTCTCTTTTCCCCTCTGTAAAAGCAACATAAACCTATGGACTAATGAATTTTTCTGATTGCCAAGAACTGCTTTTGCATCAGTTTTTCAACAAGGTATGCTTTAAACCTGCATACGTATTTCATTAGAAATACATTCAATGGAGACATCTCTATACTCATTTCAAATGTGCTTGTGTGTGTGTATGTATTTTTTAGAAGACTCATAGAAGTTCCACCATCTCTATGTTTTCTCATTCTTAAACTGGTGGTAGAGCTTGCTGTGATCAGCCCTTTTTAAAATACACAAAGCAATCTGTCATCTTCTGCACAACATTTCAGATCTTTCTGAAGTGTCTATCTTAGCATCACTGAAAGAAAAAAATCTGATGTTAAGAACTGCAAAGTTAATGGTTAATCAACAGTGTCTGGTCCCCATCCATGGGACATCTTGTAGAACAATCAAGCCCTGCTCTGTCATAGTCCCAGGCAGTGATTGCTTCTGCGTCCTATGAGGCATGAGGCAGTAGGGATGAAGATGGAACACCTCAGCAGCTAATTAAACAAGGCAACTTACAACTGAAGTACATGCCTGGCTAAATAGGCTGGAGTTCAGAGTCTGTCAAGCTGATCTGTCTTTAAGTGCTTTGCACCCTTCACTGTACCTGGTTGAACATTAACATCCCAAATTTGCTGATTTTTACCAATATCCTGCCACATGCAGAGAACTAGCTGAAAGGAAGCCGGTATTTTTTGTAATGTAGTTCCTTGAAGCATTATCCTAAAAAAGACATCAATCTTCACTGTTGCAAAGAAACAGCACAAGATGTTTTAAACATTTTGAAGGGAAAATGCACTGTCTGTACTTTCCTATTTCTCTTCTACTATTTCCTCACTCACTGGGATGTATGTTTTTGTAAGAATTTAGAAAAGAAGTGTCTAAAGAAAATGAAGGAACAGTAACAAAGCAAATTATCTGCTCTTCCCTGCCTGTTCACAAATTTTCTAACCTTTTCTGTGGCTGACCCTTTTAAATCATCTGTGCATTTCAGAGGTCACCAGAACTTCTTTCTGAAGAGCCAAGTGAAGAGAGCTATGCAAAATAACAAGCGAGAATAAATACAGAGGGAAAGCTTTTCCTCAAAGGATTTTATCTTCATCTCCTGATCCTGTTTGGATCAAAAGAAGTATGTATACAAAATCTAAAGGAAATAAGCAAAATATTTGTTCAAAACAGACACTGAAAAAGAACTGGGGGGTGGGGGTGGGGGTTGATAAAAAATACAGATGTAGAAGTATGAATGTGAATAAAAATAGCATTAAGAAGCTGCAGCTAGTGAGGTTGTGTATAATGATTGTCTCTGAGAGAGAACGGCAGAGATCATAGACTGGAATTCAAAGAAATCTGTGGAAAAGTCTGTGCTGTAATAGAAAGATGTCAGCGTAGAGAAAATATGTTTAGTAAATTTAGCAACAGTTACTAGTGTCTGGGCAGAGCTGAAAACGAAATATTCCTTTCTGTAGGAAAAGTTGTACCTTTAACATTACATGACCTCAAATTTGTGTGTTGTCCTTGGACAAAGGACTGTGCAAAGCAGTTGAGGGATACAATGTTGGGGTCCAAGACTTCTAGATGATTTCATAAACTCAATTTCTGTTAAGAGTTAAGACTCCTCAGAATTACTGGAGAGTTTGAAAGGTCTGGGGTGCGAATCCAGTTGATGTGGGAGAACTTTGATGAGAATTAGCACTGACTGTTTGTACCAGGGAAAGGGAAGGAATGGTTTCAAATGGAGAAGTTTGACCAGCTATTGTGAGTGATGTGAATTTTAACTGATAAAAACAGTTACTGTGAAACATGAAGATGCTTGTGCAGTTAGCTGGTGATAACATGCAGGACAGCTGTCATGAGGAAGCATTTGGGATGCTGGAGGAATGGAACAAATACGGCAGCATGAAAATATGAAATTGAAGATGTGCACACTTGGATTCAGGAGCTCTTCCAGGGTATGTAGCAGTGTTCCTGGGAAGTACTGGCAGTCCTGTGACACTATAATTAAAGGCAGATAAAATTTCTGAAAGTTCATAAGTGAGACTGGGAACCAAACCCTGTCTTTAAAACGGGTTTAGGCCACAGAAGGAGTAGTGTCTGAGCTGGACCTGAGATGTCATATGCAGAATATACAACTAGTCCTTGAGCAACGACTATGCTCCAAGACATACTTTAAATGCCACACTACAGTTTATGCTTTCATTTTTCTCTGCCGCCTTCTTGTAAAGCAGCTTAAACAGGAAAGCTGGAAAATGCCCGTACTACCAAGGAGGTGGGGTGATGGAGACTTCTCAGTACAGTTTCATGTGTTTGGCAACTGCAAGCTTATTGCATAGAAATGCACGTTATTACATGTAATTAATACACCTGTGGTGCTAAGAAGGAGTATTGTACAGAAGAAATAGTCTCTGCTTTGCTTGTTACAGAAAGACACTCTGAGCAAGTCCTTTTCTGGGCACTTTGACAAGATCCTAGTTTTGTAATGCTAAAAGCTCCTGGATGGTGGTTTCAGCCCCCAGAAAATTACTTTGTGTTTGTATAAATGTCTCTGTCCTTAAATATCTGGGTTGTTATTTTTTTTTTCTTTTCAAAGCTAAGATGTTTCTAAAGCTGCATCTGATGACAGAGACATTTTATAGAAAATCATAGGGAAAACTAAATTTTACTAAACCATTGGCCAAGTACACTATAAAAATACTGACATAGGCTAACGTCTGGAAGTGCAGATGCATCATTGCAGTAGCTCTCATCTTAATTGTCTGTTTTCTGTTAAATCAGTGAGAAAATGCAAATTCCCATAATTGGAATGAGATCGGACTTAATTTATATTCTGAGTAGCTGAAGTGGTTTGTGAATGTTTTCCCCTTAAAAAAAAGCCTTTTGAGATATAAAAAATATTCACAGTAGTTTTCAGATACATGGAGATACTCCTGCTTTCAGTGAAGTAATTCAAAATAGAAAATGCTCTAACTGAACCTGAAGCTAAAATAAAAGCATCTGAGGCTTGATCCAAACTTGAGATCAAACAAAGCTAATCACAAGATAAGTGGAAGAGGATGTGCTCCTATTGACATTATTTGAATTTTGCTACTTGCTTCATGCACTGCAAACCTGGCACAAGATTGAGCCAGACAATCTTTCTTCAGTAAAAAGCACCTTTCGAATCAGGTGATCTATCAACCATGTTTTCAAAGACAGTAAGGTGCTTAATGCCCATATATCTCCTGATGGGTGTGAATATTTAACTGATAATTTTGCATTAGTGTAAATAACTGACCAAACCACAATGTATGTTGAATGTGTCCCAAAGGCTTAACCTTATATCAGTTGCATTTCAACTTCAGAGAGAGCATTTTGTGCTTAAGGAGAGAAAAAGGGATACCCCATTTGTACACTGGAGTTCAGTTTTGTTCTGAGTACTGAATGTGCAGAGTTTGGCTAATAGCAGTCAAAGTTTTCTCGTTACATTGATATTTGCTGAAATGCCTAAAGTAACCCTGAACTGATGAAGTGGAATCAGCAGAATGCTGCAAGACAATAATTCATTTCCTGCAAATGTTTTTCCTGCTAATAAACGTCTGCCAGAAAGGACTCTATGGGGGCAAGAACATCAGAAAAAAAATGGAAAATTTAAAGAAGCATTCTTCCATGTTGCTAATGACTTGGTCAACTGAGAGTGTAAAACACGGCTCATTTTTGTTTGTTGTTAGGCAAAATATGCTCGATTCCTAAATGCAGAAAATATGAGCTTTTGATATCACTACTTAGTCTAATTGACTCATCTGAGTCCTGTTTGAATCCTATGATTCATCATTTTTCAAATTAGTAGGGACATAGGTAGGATAATCTGTGGATATAATCAGTAAAACATTCACAATGCTTTCCACTGTAATCGATTATCCTGTCATTTACAGTATCTCTTATTTCTGTTATTATTGGGGCTTCACATCCCAATTAAAAGCCTCATTAGTTTGTTCCTGAGGAAGCTGCCCCTCTGCATTGCTGCTGACAGCTGAAGGAAGTGTGTCAGCTTGTTGTGCAGAGCATTATTTGCTTGAAGTTGGCAGCTCCCTTTAGCATAGCCATCCTCCTGCTACATAGGAGATACTTAAGTGTCAAGCATTTTCAGGCCATCCATCTTATTTGGCCATTCCACCCACCCATGCTTGAGCCATATCCACCATTGCTGGTGCCCCTCTCTGCCTTCCCTTTGTCATTATGTCATTGTCAGTTGTTCAGTTTATTCAGTGATTAATCATCATTTGGAAGGTTCTGCTGGGAGTAAACAGAAAAGGGGGTATTCCTGCAGGTGGTTTCTCTCTGATTAGTTAAAGCCACAATGGCTGGCTGCTGAGCCTTTGTTTCGGTTTCTTCTGAAGACTGCATGGACTTTTTCCCTACCAGAGTTTAACTGAGCTGATAACTGTGGGCCTGCCTTGGGTATCCTACTGGTGTATCATGAAAATTAGACCTGTTAAGTTCAGTGGATTTGTACTGGTCTAACAGAGGAATCTGCTCTTTGACAAAAGTTGGTGGAGAGGTTTTGTAAGGAGTCCCTTGTTACGTGTCCACACTAACCCTGTTACAAGTTTAGCAGCAGAACTTTCTGCTATTCGTTCAAAAACACCTGCGTGGCTGCTTGAAAGGTGGGGGCAGTTCAGCATCTCATTTTTCCTTTGTATTTGCACCAACAATTCAAGTCAAGCAGTAATGATTTTCAGTAACCTCTGAGAAGGGGGAATGATGATATTCAAAACTGTGGAAAACAAGGGAAACACAAGCTTTCCTTGTGTCTTCTGCACAGTGGCTTAAATGCAACTATTTCACTATCTAATACAGCACAGTTAATTTTGCACCTCTTTGGGTCACGTGAAAAGTCATATAAATTTTCCATGTATTCCTCTACTTCTGTATTACTTTGACAATCATAACTTACCAAAACTTTGGTTCAGTTAGAAAGCTGGTTGATGACAGTAACAGCTATGCCGTCATTCCAGATCTGTTAGCTTGCCTGAGTATTAAATTGCTCTTCATATTTCTCTTGCAGATTAATATTTCTTTTTATGCTACGGCAGCTTTTAATGTCATCAAAAGGAGACAAGATGAATAAGATATGTGTGGGAGGATGAAGCAGTGGTCACTCAAAGTATCCTGCTGTTTACTCTGGCTGCAGAGTTTATAGTCCCTCCCACAGGGCAGCTGGCACTGGGCTATGATTTTTAGTACTTGCATTATTTGCAATTCACAGCCTCCAGTCATGAAATTACTGACTCTGAGCATTCAGGTAAACTTGCAGCATCTCTGTTCTGACAGGCAGACTCACAAATGTGACAAGGTAACTCTGAGTGACACGGTGAAATGATACTTTTTTGAATGCTTACTGTTTGTTTTATTATATGCATAAGAAAGGGTGGATGGGTGGGTAACTGTGGGTGGAAATGGCTTGAAGAGCAGCACAGCTAGGCTTAGTGAAACCTGAAGAAAATGCAGTCAGGGTCTTAGGTGGTTGCATTTTTAATGGAAAGCATTCTCAGTTTTTGAGCAAAAAGCCCTTCTTTTGGTGTTTTTTACCCTGATTCACAAGGGCTCTGCTCCACACCTTCTCCACATGCAGGAAGTGAAAGGCAAGAAATCTAAGGCAAGCAAATAACAGTGGTGAATGAGATAGCTTTAAGAAGAGTTTTGTCATGCAGACCTGCTATTCTAGCTCAACTGGGTATGGCCATAGTGAGCATTCCTCTGCCTGGGAATGATTCTCCGGGGGTGTTTCAAAGAGTAAAAAAGCAGCCTGCATGCCCTTTATTGTCCCAGGCCTGAGCTAGGACATTTCGGGGGAGGAAGGAGAGATAAGACCGGCCAGCAGTCGTGTCCGTAAGTCTGTATACAGGCCCATGTCCGCACCAAGTATGCAGGCATGGGTGGTAGGTGATGTGCTAACAACTGCTCTTCTAAGCTGCACCACCATCTTTTCAA
>JANHGB010043794.1:55294-73821 GCA_026283785.1 Coracopsis vasa | reverse complement strand
AGACTGCAGCTCCTCTGGTCGTGTTGGAGGTAACACATCTCGTAGTCCCACGAGCACTATGCACAGCTCAGCGTGAGGGATACGCTCTGTTCTCAAGTCATTGAAGCTTAAGGTGTTCAACGGGGAAGCGTTTAGAAGACCGACACTGCTCTATCGAATGGGAGAGAGAAAGAACAACGCGGGCTGCTGTAAACCAGCGTCCCCCGCCCGCCGAGCCCTGCTCCGAGCCCCGGGCAGGGGCCGCCCCGTCTCGGAGCCGCTCCGGGGGGGACGCGGGCTCCTGCCCCCGAGTCTCCACCCCCTGCGCGGGGCTCGGGGCCCGAGCCGCTGGGAGCGCGCAGAGCAGCGCCGGAGAGCAGGAATCCGCTGCTCTGCAGAGCGCTCCATCCGCGGATACAGCACGGAGAAAGCAAAGGTAGGTCCGGCTCTGCACCTGCCTCACAAAGCGCAATGCCCGGTTTCAGCATCAGTGGCATTGTCATTGAATGCTATTAACTATTGTTATTTAATGACTCCCGCTGCAGCACCGCGGTGGTTAACTAACTGAGCTTATTGCCTTTCAGCTTTGGAGGAGGTTCCTAACGCTGGGTACAGCTGGTAGCTTTCAGTTATGTCAAGAAAGCTTCAGCTCTTGCAGGGGAAGGGCTGGCAGCTGCAGCTAGCAGGGGGGAGGTCTCCTGTCCAAAGAACATTAGCAAGAGAACTTAAAGCAAAGGAAGAGTTATGGACAAATACCTTAATGGTAAGGAGAGACCCAGAGAGCTAGCTGTGAAAGGAGAATCCATTATCTGCCTGGGAAATCGGGCTGTGTGCTCATCCCAGGCTCCTGACCAGGGTAATGGAGGGACAGCGAGCAGGAGGGCGGATCTTCTTCAGATCACGCTTTGTAAGTGCAGCCAAAACCACAGGAAAATATTGAGAATGATTCCCAAAACAAAGCCAGAGTTTGAAACATCCGTTTCGTCCAATGCCTTCAGAGACTGCAGAAGCTTACTCTTATCGGGTTTTTACACAGTTCTGCACCCCAAAGGCAGGGATCTGTCTGCTGTTAAATCTTAAACAGAAATAGTTCAAGTCTGATATTCATCCGCTCAGTTTAGCAAAGGGATACAGAAGCACTTTCTCCAGAAGGCAGGAAAGGTCAGCAAGGATCTGCAGTCTTTCACTTAAACTAGATCAATATAGCTGTTCATCAGCAAGAACACTCTTAGTGCTATAGATTCAGAATCAAAGCATTCTGAAATGCACACACTAAGTGACTGGAAGGCATACAGGGGTATGGGGGAAGCTACTTTAATTTCAGTTAATGACTTTTTGTTCAACCTTGATAGATACATTCTTTTTTAGGTCTTATTCCACACTGGTAAGATAATACTCACATTCTTACTGCTTAGAAGCGCTGTTATTATCAACAAATTAATAAGTGGGATTTCAAGTATTCCTGCTGCTGATGCTTCAGCAAAGAGTGATACATTTGGGATATCATATATCTTTACATCCTAATGTACCTGAAAGTGTAGAATCAAACTATCAGAGCACCACATCTAAGCCTCTGGCTTACTGCTAGAGGATTTTTGATCAGAGAGGAAGCAAAGGGTGAGAGCAGAAGGCAGGAGCTGTTTAGGAGAGCCCTACAGAAAGCACACTGCTGGTGAAGTCTTGTAAACATGGTATTCTTCAAACAGCCATATGGTTTCAATTTGATAGGGCTTATCATTCAGAACATTCCAATTGGCTGCCCTAAGTTTTACCTTTCCCGAAACTGAAAACAAACATCTGGCAACATCTGTTGCCAGTTTTCTATGCATAACAGCCACCAATTGGTGGACAAGCATCTCCCACGGACAGGGGGAAAGGTGGAGGGGAGAGTCTGTACAGGCGCAGCAGGAATAAGTGCAAGTCCAGACCACTGCTTAGTTCAGATTCCACTGAAGTAAATGCCTATTTTGAAGCCACTCTTGCAGCTTTTAAAAAGGCTTGCTGTGCGATGCAAGATACTTTCTAAGTGGTGAGAAAGGGCTTGAAAGTATATAAAAAAGTACTCTACAAAACCTGCATAGTAATAGAAATCCCTGAGAGATGCTCTGAATTACAAGGATCTCATTGTCAAGATAAGACTTGGAGTAACTCAGGTTCTTGGAAGCTGTTCCTCTGAATCTTTTCAGTCTGACTTGCAACTTAAGTCTCTTCTTTGTGTGGTCTAATGATGAGAAGCTAAAGGCTAAATTATCCTGCTGCACTCCCAGTTCTGCTTCAGAGACTGGGATATTTGTGCCTTTTGCCTTTTCTTTGAACAAGTATTTAAAAGAAACCAACACAACCCACAAAGAAACTCCCTCCCTTTTTTAGCCTTGAATCCCCATTTATGACTCATTCAGCTGTTATACTCCAATTTCAGCAGCTATTATCCAGCTGCCTTCTCTGGATTCATTTAAAGAGAGTCTGAGCTCCTAAGTTCTGGAAGTAATTTCTCAAACAATTGGGTTAGCTTTCTACTTGCTCAGAGATCTTATCATGGAGATGATATAAAGGTGATAGTGTGGGAGGCAGTGCCTGAGTATTATTGCAAATATTTGGAACTGCAGAGCAATCCTAGAGGTTGGGAATGAAATTCTATCTTCTTGCCTGCTGCTCTGCCTCATTCCCAGCTCTTGGTATGTATAGGAGGCATTATACTTTTAAAGAAAGAGAGAAAATGGACCTCTGGTGCTGGACGTGGTCAAAGCAGGGGGGTTTCCATCTACATCACATTCTAGCCATCATTTCAGCCATCTAAGCTGACTGCTATAGCAGTCTGGGTGAGTACAGAGGATCAGGCTAAATCTGTTCACACTGGTGATTACTTGTGTCTTGTTCAATTGTAAAAAAGAGCTACTGTTATGTATGCAGGAGTAACTATTACTTTTAGGAAGAAAATTATGGGTTCAAGCCAGAAAACCTGTGATAAAGTTACTTATCTTATTGTAAGGGTTCAGATTACACAGCTTTTAAGGACTGGAGTTGTCGTTATTATTACTCAACTGTGAAAACTGGTAATACTTTCCCAGTTTTTAAAAGAGGTCTTGGACCTTGCTAGTTAATGCCAGACACCATACCTAAACCTCTGAGACTGTACAATCAGCTGTATTCATTATGCCATGAACAACAGCCTCCTCCGCCCCCACCAGTGTCCTGTGGGTGTACCAATAAATCCTCATTTAAAGTCCTCAAGTTCAGCAGTGTTTCTAAATATAACATAGGACTTCGCTAGCTACCATACTGGTGCTGCTGAGATCAGGCTTTACTGGAGTTCTTTTACATACACGCATGTACATATGTATATACACGTATGTACAACTTCTATGTCTAGTACAAGATCACCTAGATAAAAGAATGGGCAAAATAAATCCTCCAGGATTTTTCCTCCAGGGATTAACAGAGGAGCTGGAAGCCCACAGCAAAGCACATTGCCTTCATCAGGAAGCAGACCGCCTTAGAAACCTTTTGCTGCCTTTGTCAGCAAAAGGTTTCAGCAACTTCACACTTCAGACTCCATCTGAAGTGTAAAGCTTCTGAAGGGATTAGCGGAAATAAGAAGCAGTTGTGACTGCATAGGAGTGCAACGGATAAATGAGAGCATGAGCCCAAAAGCCAGCCTGCCAGCCAATTGGCATACTCTCCCTTTGCAGCAAAAGCATAACAACAATAGTAGGAACTAAAGGCTCAGCTAGGGAGAAGCTGTAGAAATACTGAAAACCAAAGACATAGCAGCGCTGTCCCCATCTATCATCAACCAAAGCCTCCTTGCTGAAGCATCCTCAACATGGGAGAAGCCCTCACTCTTGCCCAAAAATGGCAGTCTGTGCAGAAAATGAAAATCCTCTTAAACCACTGCTATCACAGCCTGACCCTTCAGCAGGTTTTTGAGTCCTTGCAAGAGATCTCTTAGGCTTCAGTGACCTGAATCTCAGTGAACACTTTCCAATCAGCAGTACAACTCCTTCATGAGACAAGTCCATCTCTCTGCTAATGCACATGATCCTGCTGGCTTCCAGCAACCTTGAGAAAAAGGACTTGGAATTTACTTCTACCATTCTGTGAGCTTCCTCCAGACCTAACACGGTGTGCTTTAGCTTGTCATGTTTCTAAATTTATCAAGTAGAAGCACATCTGGGTCCAGCCTGACAGTTTCTCTTGTACAGGGACACCAGGACAGCCAGTCCTGATGGCTGACAACTGCAGAGTAGAAAGCATGGTTTAATGTAAAAAGATTTGTTGTAATTTAAAACCTGTATTTAAACTTATCCCCTTGAACTCCATTCACACTGTAAAATGCTTTGTTCAATGTCTTGTTTTTTGTCTCTGTAGATAACTTGAGATTTGGACATGATGTGGAAAACACTCAGGATGGAAGGCAAAGTCCCATGTCTGCTCCTGCTGGTGGGAGCAATTGTGACTGCTCAATGCCAGGTAAGAGGCTAATGCATCAAATAATGCTCTTGTCATCCTCCTGTGTTTTCAGCAGTACTTCCTTACCATTGACTCCAGCTGTCTCCATTGGACAGAAGGAGAATCTGCTTAGATCTGTGGCAACTCCATGGTTTATAGTTACCCATGCTGAGACACTAAAGGCACTTTTCACTGTACTGTCTGACAAGGAGGGCAGAGAGTTGCTCAGAGCTCTCCTGATTTACGAGGCCTCAAGAAGAGGATGGAGGCACTTGTTTTCTCTGTTTTCTTAAGAGAGCAGTTACTCACAGAATTAACCTTCTTTGCTTGCAGGGCTTACGCACACGTTTCAAACGGGGAGCCAGGTCCAGAGGTAAGCCATGCAAACTACAGCTGTGTTACCTGGAGCTTTGTGAACGCAGGAGGGGAAAGAAGGTGATGCTGAGGGAACAGAGCCTGAAAACTGTTTGTCACAGTTATCTGGATGAGAGATTCAGAAGATGAAAGAGCAGACCATCAATACAACGCACAACTCAATGAATAAAGTTTTCCCCTCCCTCTGCTCTTCCTCAGAGAAAGAGAGGCTGTCGATAGAAGAGCTTTTCTCCTGGGAAGAGAAGGGAGTTCTTTTGCTCAGCCAGGTCTTTTCCCTGATTCTCTAAAAGAGGATTTTCCTTTCTCCAATTACAGCCATTTGCACAGAAAAATCATCTGGAGAAATCTACCAGCACAGGGGGACCTGGCTGAGGCTTTCAGGGAGCAGAGTAGAGTACTGTAGGTGCGACAGCGGTTGGAGTCGCTGCCACACTGTGCCTGTCAGAGGTGAGTATGAGGAAGAAAAAGAGAAAGGAAGTGGTGGGGGATGAGAGATTTTGCATCTAAGCATCCTAAAGAACTCCACTCTCAGGAAAAGGAGTTATCACACAGAAAGCTTGGCTTGAAATAGACTAGGATAGAAATGAAAATACTAATATGTACTGACTTAGGCAGGACTAAGAGGGAGGGGGCAAGAGGCTGAGGAAGGCTCCTAATAGCACATGGAGAGAATGGAGCAAAGGAAGAATGTGAGCACTACACAAAAAGAGTGTAAGCACATGAGAGAACAACCTAAAGGAGACTGACAGGAGAGGAATGATGGGTATGCATTGACAGCTTCTTACTTCTGTGAAATATAACAGTATTCTGGCTTTTGCTTATTCCACAGCCTGCACTAGAATTAAATGCTACAATGGGGGCCAATGCTCACAGGCATATTATTCCCCACAGCTCTTCATCTGCAAGTGCCACCAAGGTTTCTCTGGGAAGCAGTGTGAAATAGGTGAGTATACCAATGCTACTGGCTTTAGTTATGCAGTGCAGAAGGATGAGATACCCAGAAGACGTACATTTTATTCCCTTTTGTTCAGATACTACAGTTAAGTGCTACAAAGATGCTGGAGTAACATACAGGGGTACATGGAGCATGACAGAGAGCGGAGCTGAATGTTTAAATTGGAATAGCAATGCCTTGATGGACAGGAAGTACAGCAGCCGAAGAGAGGATGCTGCTGAGCTGGGACTGGGCAATCACAACTACTGCAGGTGAGAGGCCGATGGCACACAGGTCAGAGCCACAGGAATCAGCCTAAAGGCCTGGAGCAAAGGAATGGCTGTTTGCAATCGTCTAATGTCAAGCAAAGAAATTAAGTGCAGCCCATGAGTGGCAATTGCAATTTCTGTAGACGTATCTCAGCTTCAGATCTACCTAGACTGGATGCTTATGGCAGACTACAAAATGCATGCATCTCTCACCCCATAGTCTTTCCCTTGTCCCTTTTCAGTGCCTAAAACTCCCTTTGTAGGCCAGTTTCCTGCAGCTCCAGATCCTGCTCATAAACTAAACTTCACAAACAAGCTGCCCACTCCTGCCAGCTACTGGCTGTTTCATCCTCACTTACATGTACTCCACAATTAACATAGGAATCCAAATGACTTCTGAAGGTTCAGTCCATGTCTTCACTGCAGAGCAGGATTAAGGTACCAAACTAGATGGCAGACATGGGACTAATAACAATAGCTTCATAATGATGCATAATATCATAACTCTTTCAGAAACCCAGATGAGGATTCCAGACCTTGGTGCTATATCTATAAAGGGGGAAAGTACATCTGGGAACACTGCAGTGTGCCCTCCTGTTCAAAAGGTACATGCAGGGGGACAGGGAATGGACTTTGCAGCTTCCATAATTCACTGTATATCTAACGGTTCTCTGTGGACTTGTGCTATTTCTGCAGCCTGAAAAGTCGAAACTCTAACATTAATCATGTTTAAGCTTTTAATATTTATGACACTAAGAGACTGAGATAACTATAGCTAATATACAGCCTTGACAGAAATCACAGTTAGGAAGAGCTAACAGGTTCACATCCATTAGTTAATACACAGCTTTCTTATTGAAGCTGGAAACAGCAACTGCAAATCTGGAAGAGGCACGAATTACCGAGGCAGCCACAGTGTTACCAGCTCTGGAGCTACCTGTTTGAGGTGGAATTCCCGAATCCTTGTCAACAAGTTATATACTGCTTGGAGAAGCAATGCTTACCAGCTGGGCCTTGGTACTCACAACTTCTGCCGGTAGGTAGTCATAGAATTAAAGTCCTACCAAACTTCCTTGTGGTGCTCTTAAGGCTGGGCTCTTTTCTGTGGGTTATTTAAGCACGGGAAGTACATTACTGTTGGGAATGAAACTCACTGACAGTAGTCATTTTATCCCACCTGACCTATCTATGCTTTTGTAACATCAGACTCCATAAATTCAAGTTCCACGTGGTCCTAGGGCCCTCTGTTATCTCTAGAACACTTAGGTCACAGGCTGCCATCTTTAGGTCTCCCCAAACTCTCTTCACATCTGGTAATACAAATAGTTTTTCTCTTTCCTGTGCTGCAGGAATCCTGACAATGACAGCAAGCCCTGGTGCCATGTTCTGAAAGGAAATCAGCTCACATGGGAATACTGCAATGTGCCTATTTGCTGTAAGGACCTGGCACTCCTGTGTCTTCTCTTTCTTTGCAGCATTACTGTTCTGCATGTCATCTGTATTAAGCTCAAGCTTCTTATAGTAAAATAAGAGCTGGAGGGGGAACCTCCCCCCCCAAAAAAAAAGCCAACCCCAAAACCAAACCAAAACTCCCTTTAGCAGGTCCTTTTTAGAGTAGAAAGAGATTCTGTGGCTCCAGCCTCACAGAAGTGCCTTTTTCTCTGCCAGAAGGAAAGGGAGGACAGAAAAGGCAGGGTTTCCTTACTGTATTTTTCACACCAGAATACAAGTTTCCTAGGAAACAGGAATGAGTCAGTTACTACACAGCTCATGCCAGGCTGCCTCAACATGCACTGGCAGCTAACAGGCTCTTAATCCAAACGCCAAGCAAGAAGGCCTGAACAAAAAGCCTGTCTCTAGGTTTGTCATCCACAGCCACCTGCGGCTTGCGGCAGCGCCAAGGACGCCAGTACAGGATTAAGGGTGGCTCCTATGCAGACATTGCAGCTCACCCGTGGCAAGCTGCCATCTTCGTGAGGTACCGCCGGGCGCCTGGAGAGCACTTCCTCTGTGGAGGAATCCTCATCAGTTCCTGCTGGGTTCTGTCAGCTGCTCACTGCTTTGAGGAAGGGTAAGTTGAGGATTCAGTACTGTTGCAGGGACCAAAACCAACCAAACCCCAACACAACCAGACTGAAATTGGAAGCATCCAGTCTCGCCTTACTAGAAAAGGCTTGGAATAAAGCTTGTCATTGTACACTAAAGAGTGTAAAGTTAGTTGTGCAGAGCACTACAGACAGGCAATTGTTGGGCCAACTAACAGCATGGCATTAAGGTATCACTGCAGAATAGCAAGTAGCTGAAGAACAAAGCTGTCAGTACAGATGCAGATCCATCTGATACTTGAAAACAGAAAGGGGCTGGCAGAGGAGCTTTGCCATGATGGCTATAAGCAATTAGTGCAAAACCAAAGGCAAATCAGACACTTCAGGTCAAACTGCCTGGGTAATGAAGTAGTAATAGTGCTAAAATAAGAACAGCAGAAGCTCCAGCAGCACATCTTCAAGAGAAGGGTGCACTCAACATGAGAAGAAAGTTAAGATTCTTGTTCTTCAGCTTTAGTGCAAATCAGCTGAAGATTGTGCTGGGGAGAACATCCCGAGCCATTCCTGAGGAAAATGAACAGAACTTTCAAGTGAAGAGCTACACCGTGCACCAGAGATTTGACTCAGAAAACTTTGACAATGACATCGGTAAGAACTTTTCTGACCTAGTGACTCTGCAAAGGTTGTGGTTGGCTCCAGCCTGTGGTTAATAAAGTTGCTTTCCCTCTTCAGCGTTGTTGCAGTTGAACTCAGATGCAGAGGACTGTGCTATTGAAACAGACACTGTTCGTGCTGCCTGCCTCCCAACACCAGCACTACACCTGCCTGCCTGGACTGAATGTGAGATCTCTGGTTATGGCAGAAATGAAGAATGTAAGTAGAAGATATTAAAGTTTGTGTTCCCTGCCCTCAAAGAATTCAAGCCTTTAGCACTGCTTAATGTATGGTGCTCTGAATTATCATATGGGCTTATATCAGCACAACAAAACATATGCATAGTAGGAGATAAACAAGTTTGGTTTTTTTAAGTTATTTCATTGATCTTAGTTCTCTCAGCTGCAGGGGCCAACAGAGTCTTTTCATGTATATATCTAGGATTATCTGCTAATACGTATCTGCTAATACATATCTGCTAATCCCAGATGCTAATCACATGCAACTACCTGCAAGTGTACAGTGTATTAGCAGATAATCCCAGATATGTATCTGAAAAGACTGGCTAAATGGTTTCTAAAGTGAGCTACACCAAACAGGAATAAAACGTGTCTGAAGGTATAACAGGCTGACTTGTATTTCAAACAAACAAAATCCCCCAGCTTGTATTTTACTCGTACTTTCTACTAATTTTCATTTCATTTGCTAACTTGTAGCCCCTGTGAGACAGAGACTGTGAAGAAACCACCATAAAAAGACCTAATAATGATTTGAACCCATAGTGGTTTTGGAACAGACTTTGTAACATAGAAGCGTGGCATAAAGCGCTTTTAAAGCCAGTCCCTAGCATTGCTTACAGGGAGTGCAGGGTACACCCTTTGAGAAGGAAAGGATGCTGCAATTGTAATTCAAAACTAGACTGAAAAACAACCACCCTGCCAGCTTTCAGCTTTGTGCAGTTGCAGCTATGCAGAAGAATAAAAGCAACACCAAATCCCTTCCATTCCAGCATAACACAAGCGTACATTCCTATCCAGTTTCTCAGTATTGTGTACAAGGCATCCGCTTTTTGTTAGTGCAAGCCTAATACTAAAAAGTCAGGATCCTGTTTTGTACAGTTAGTGATTTTCATAGGCACTTGCTGTGACTTCATTTTGGTTGATGTAACTGTGCAAGGATGACTTACCCATCCAGAAAACCCAGCAGTTTTTAGAACTTAAGCTTCTTAAAGAAGCAATATTCTCTCTCAACTAGATTGAAGCAACTCTCACTCGCAAAGCAGAACCCCCAAAAATCAAAACTAGACCCTTTGGCAAGGAAATAATAGTTCAGCCCCCTCTGCCCCCAAATACTTCCATTTACTCTCCTCTAAACTACAGAATCTGAACTGCTTTGGGGCTTTTTAAGTATATATACACTTACACAGACATATTTATGTATTTATATTGTATTTTTTCTTCCAGTTTCTCCATTTTATTCAGAGCACCTGAAGGAAGGCCATGTGAGACTGTTTCCAGCCAGTCAGTGCACAACACAGCATCTAGGCAACCGGACAGTTACAGACAACATGTTATGTGCAGGAGACACAAGGAACCTTGATGATGCCTGCAAGGTAAACCTCAGTTCTGTCCTTGAAAGTCTGGGCTAAGCAAAGAAAAAGCTTCAGAAAATGGTTTAAAGTTGTTCTGTACTTGGCTGTGTGGAACTTCTAGCAGTCTTTTGTCAAACACAACAGAACTGTTGGCTCCTCTTTGCTTCCCCTGCCCCTCATAGCTAGGAAAGCAGGCCACACTTGACCAGAACACCATAGACTGAAAATCCCAAATATAGGAAATGGCATAAATCTGAGCAGGAAACTCCACCTCAGCAGCATTTCCTAATATTTTCTCTTATGTGAGCAATGCAAAACACTCAGCAGGGTGTTCTGTAAAAGAATGTGAGTGCTGCTTTACTGATAAGTGCAGAAAATATAGTAATAAAAGCCAAAGATGGTGGGGAATGAGGAAAAAAGAGGGCATTCAGTCCACATCCTTTCCATTTAAACAGCTCTTTAATACACACAGCAGTATAAGTCACCCTGGATCAGTGGATAAGCTTGAATAAGAGTATTCTTCTTTTTGTTCTGACCAACATCTCACCTACATTTCATGAGTGCCATATGGAGTTAGATGCTTTAGTGTTAGGTTTTTTGAGGTCTCTCCCCATGAGAGGAGCATTGACGGAGTCTAGAACACAAAAGGGCTTATGTGAAAGTGCTGTTACTAAGAGCTCTTGATTTGTTAGCATACTACATAGGGTATTTCCATGGACACCACTAAAGCCAGTGACGGGGGGTAAAAGCAACACAAACCCAACCAAAAAGGAGATAGTTATTAACCTCCTGCTTCTCTGTAGGGTGACTCTGGAGGGCCTCTGGTCTGTATGAAGGATGATCGGATGTATCTCATTGGGATCATCAGCTGGGGAATAGGCTGTGGCCGCAAAGACATACCTGGTGTTTATACAAATGTGAATCGTTATCTGGACTGGATTCAGGACAACATGAAAGCCTGAGAAGAAAAATGAACTATCCACAACCTTGTGGCCATGCCCTCGCAGCTTCTTTCTTGGTGCTTAAAGGATGCTGACAGTGCTTCCCTTTGTCCTACGGCTTTTCATACCACAGGCATGTGTGGGAAGGGCACATTCTCAAGTTCCTCTCCTTTCCTTGTTACAGGTTCTTGGAAGCTAACACTCCTTTCTCCCACATCCCCAGGCTTTCTCCTTGCATCAAATCACGAGTACAATTAAATTTAATTTATAAAGAGAGTAAACCAAGAGACAACATTGTGCATCCCATGAGCAGCTCTGTTGGTTTGCGAAGGGATGTGAAATGAAGGCAAAGGGGACATTAAATTTCCTGAAAAATTAAATCTCTCATGTTATTTGGCTGTAAATTTGGAATACATTCCAGTCAGGCTGAAGCTCTATCCTTATACCACTTTACTTTGGTTATGTAAGTTGGTTTCACCTTGATTCTCTGTCCTCAGAGAAATGGTGGTTAAGTCCAGTTAATCTTCATAACTGAAGCACAGTCCTTAGCCTGCTACTCAAAACCCTACTAGTAAATAGAAACGGTTTAGCTGTCCTAAAGGCAGTTTCAGTGAGGTTCCAGGAAGAGCTCAGTGGTCCTTGCAGGAATCACCAGGAAAAAAGACCAAGAGATAAATTTATTTTAGCTTTTCAGACAGTGGCTTAGTCCCAAGCTCACAATCCCAACTGCGTAATGACATTTACCCCCTAAGGCACCCACTGTCCACAATCCAACTGGCATAATTCACCTTCCTCCTCAAATACCAACTGTATTTTTTGTACAGCCCACACAAGCCACTCTGGAATGACACGTATGACATGTAAAACTGAACTTTATTGATGCCCTTGCTGAAGGTTATATTTGCACTGAACATGCTCGGCAGTAAGGCCACCTCCTATGGCTTCCATTAGTTGCACTGAAACTTGCAATTCCACATGCAAGGTGCCACTCATCCACTGCAAGTATTCATCACACACAAACCAGAATGTGTGTTACCCTTTGCTTAGAGTCACCTTGTTCTGTTCACAAGCATGAACTGTACATGCTGCACTCCACAGCCAGGGACAAGTTCTGCTACCACAGAGAAAACACATTGGCATCTAGTGGCCAAAGAGCACATTACAGACAATATGGAACACTGCAGATGCCTCTCAGTTCATATTTATGCTGTAGAGAGATGCAGCACAGACTGGAATGAGCTCCTAAAGAAGAGATGGTCCCAGCGAAAAATCCAGTGTAGGCTTGAATCCACCTGCAGAGCAGCTGATTGGTACAGGAACTGGAATGAGGTAGGACAGCAAGAATACTACAAAGGTACCAGGACACAATTACCTCAAAGACAGACATCAGTGAGCAGAAGAACAGCAGTATCACCTTCATTTGTACTAGGCAGGCAAGAAGACAAGAAGAGGTTCCAACAAGTTACTAGGAGAGTGTTTGTCTTCATTTAACCATAGCTTCAATTTCCATCAGTGTGCTCATGCCTGTCTCTTTCCTGACTCCCCAGAGAAACCAGGAGAATCCCTACCTTCAAATACTAATGAAATAAGAGAAGGAGAATTACATTCAGACGTCACTACCCATCAATTACAAGACCATATGTGCTGTGTCAGCCCTTTGTAGGATACCATCCTAAGATTTGGATGGGTTTCCAGTCCATCTCCAGAGATTCAAGATACTTGATGAACAAAAGAGCTTATGAAATATGTAGAAAAAGCATCTACTTCTCTTCCTCCTTCTGGGCCACCATCCCCAATCTCAGGCTTCTTAACTTCTCATGCTGGGTGGGACAATCTACCTTTCCACTTCTCTCAGTCCCTTCCAGGTAGAATGGCTGGATGATCTCTCTGCTGCCAAGAGCTATAGAGCTCTCCACCCTAACGTCCAGTGATGGAGAAGGGCAAAGGCTGGACCATCACACTGGAGTTGAAGTATGGGGAAATTCAACTTTTTATCATCTACAAGGGCTAAAAGCCAACCAAAACATGAGGAAGAGGAGTTACAAAAGGCAATAAACCCCTAGAATTTCCTTGAAGACAGCAAAATGAAGGTGATACAAGCATACATAGCCGACTCACTAATCCCAGGAGACCTGAACACCTCTCGCATCTGCCATTGTTCCAAATGCTTCAGACTCAGCTAGGGATGAGATGGTTTCAGGTCGACCTTACCTTTCCCTGCTCCCCAGCACCCTAAGCACTGACTCTCCGGCTCATGCTACTACAGGCAAGGGAGCAACCCTGAACAGATGGATGGGGTAAGAGGCTGCATCCAACAGCCGGGGACAGAAGAAACAGGAAAGTGCTCTTCCTTGCTATCAGGATCCTCTAGGTTCGTACTTGGAACTTGCCAGCCTTAGTCATGTATTTTATCCCCTTGAAGGGCTTGTACTTCTCCCCATACATGTCCAAGCGATTCACCTTCAGTCCTAAAGGCAAACAAACACAGCATAAGACTGACTGCTGCCACAAGCAAAGCAGACAGGCCTTCAAGACAAAAGAACAGCAGATCATGCCAGCAGTGCAGAAAGCACAGGGAAAGTTTTAGGAAGCAGTAAAAAGAATGGAGAAAAGCTGACAACTGCTAATTGTCAGAATCACTTTTTAGCAACACATCCATACCCTAGAATCGTTTGTAGGTCTGTAAGCACAACATGCAAGGAAATGTAGATAGGCTGTTTCAGAGCATCAGAGAGAACAAATCCATGTATTCATAGTCAAAGCACACCATTTTTTCTACTTGAAGACCATGTTTCAGGTAGAATGTACTTCAGAAGGCCTGCAGAGCTACTTCAGCTACATGCAGAGCGAGCAAGACACAGCAGAGAGTATTCAGAAAGTCACTTACCAGATATAGCCAGCTGCTGGATTTTAAACTGCAGGTTAATGGTGGGGTTTTCATCTGGTTTTGATGTCCCAGCTTGCAGGCTCATGCTCCCCTTCAGGCTTGGCAGCTTCTGAGGGTTTATTTTCCCCACATCCCATGACAGCAACTTCAAGGAGAAAAAAACTGCAGCAGTGAAACAGAAATGCTGGAACAGCCCCTGAAGAACAGTCCCCCTCCTATGACAGCTTGAAATGTTTCTTTATGGAAAAAGTCTTAGTATCTTGCTCTTCATATTGGACAGGCACAGTAAAGGCTTGTTGTCCCTCTCTCTTTGCATGAGGTTCCTCAAAAGCCTATCATGAATGGCATTTCCACTACTTGTGCTACAGGCAATCTGCAGTATTTTCAAAGGACCAAGTCTATTGTGCAGTATTAGGCATGACAACTAGAAATCCAGAAGTTTGCAAAGCATCCACCAGACCAGTGCCCCATCATATAATACCAGTTCTTGGATTTTCTGCACACACCAAGCAACCAGAACCATAATCCACTTGGACACTGAACTATTTGTTGTGGGGATTAAGACAACTTATAGTATGCAATTGTGCAGAGAAAGTTCTCGCCCCAAGAGACAACCTTCAGAAAAGCAATGTTCAAGGAAATGTGCATATAACCATGAACAGCTCAACTTCATTTGCTGAAAGGTAATAATAAATAACAATAATAATAAAAAGAAGCTCAGTTCTCTCTTTCCTCTCACCTTTGTAACTGGATCAAAAACGTGTGTTCCCTGAGAGGGTGTGAGGGTCATATTTAAGACACCTTTTGGCATCTGGCTGGTGACAATCACTCCCTCTACAGTCTTCCCCATAGTCTGCTTTGGCCCCACTGTGATCTCAAAACGTCCAAGTGAGCTGCTATCACGGAAACTGATGTTGTGCTTAACGTAGACAGGAATTGCCACAAGACTAGAAGAAAGACATGAACAGAAAATCCTTGTCAATCTCTCACCTCCATCTTTGCTTTACCTGATGTAGCCCTTGCCTTCTACACTGAAAACATTGGAAACCAATCTCCTTAAAAGAGAAGGAAATCCTACACTTGTTTAATCCCTTCCAACCCAAACCATTCTATGATTCTATGTATTTCTACTTCATTTAGCACTTGCCACCTGATCTTTAAAAGCAATTCCTTGGGTATTTTTCCCTTCTACTAGCCAGGAAGATGCTAACTTTGTAATTCACAGCACTACATTCATCACCTACTTCTGAGCACTGACATGGTAGGAGAGCAAGCGAAAATTCCCATCAGGTGGAATGAAGGAAAGTATTCTCTCTGACTCCCAACGCTTAAAACGCACACAGGGATGGAAGCTGACATCATCCAACAACCGAGGGTTCTGAAAAAAAAGGAAGTCACCAGGTAAAAAAGGCAGTTCTATTTAATATAACCCCATCTTCTCAATCTTCCATCCATGCAGATGCACCTCCCATTTGATGCACTCTGCCCACTTGATAGTATCTACATTCAGACATGTTAAGCTATTTGATGCTGTTACATCTGCGTAATAGCAGTACTTATTAATCTTTATCCTATGTTAGGAAGTTTAGTCACGTCAAATAATTACCTTGATGCACACCATTAAAAAGATAACCTTTAGGGTATCTGCCTAAAACACTGCTGTATCTCAGAAACTTAGTCACAGCACACACTAACAGTACTTTAAAAAAAGCCAAACCTCTTTAAATTTAAACACCTTTAGGCTCAAAGTTGCTGAAGTTCATTATGAGCTTCCATTGTCAGTTCCTTCTCTTTTTCTTTGGCATACCCAGGTTCTGATGTACTGGAATCCACCAGTGTGAGACTGAGATCCTAGCAGCAGAGCTGGAAAACCCTTTTCAAAAACACTTAAGTAAAGATACACCCTTGAGCTTTACCATAAAGGAGAGGGTAAGGTCTGGCATCCCAGACAGCTTGACACAAGCATCAATCACCCCTTGGATTTCAGCAGTAATCGTGGAACCTGCAACAATAAAGTAAATGCAAGAGGTTATGTCAATCTGATCCAAAAAGTCCTCATGTGGAAAAACTATCAATAGGGAGGAACTGACACCAGCAATGTCCATTTTAATGACCAATGACAATAGCTCCCAACTCTAACAAGACTAAGATGCACAAAAACTGAGGAAAAAGTGCTATGCACAATTTTCATGCACGATTTTCACTCACCTCCTATTTTCCCAATATAGAATTGCTTACGAGAACTCAGGAACAAGGACAAGTGAAAACCTTGGTACCCCTCTAAAATAACACCTATGATTTGTCAAGATTCCAGAGTAAGAATAGGAACACAGCTTCCCAAACTTAGATGAGGCACCTCCTCTTTGAAGACCTAAATCTCTCTTCAAGCGCTATCAGGACAAGTTACCCTCATCTTAGCCAGAAGCAACTTCCATACCTGATTTGTCAATGATTGCATCTATCTCCTCAATCACATCAAAATATGCCTCATTGTTGGTATATTTGACACCAGTGCGTCTCCAAGGCACCACTGACAGCTGTCCAGTAGGCAGCTGGTCACCCACATTAGTGCTTCCTGGAACAAGAAAGGCAATCACAACCACCACGGAAGTTAGACAGTGCTTCAGAACAAGTCCTTGGCATTATATAACTTAATTGTAATTAATCTCTGTATCTTTGGAGAAGAGCAATTAGTCTTCCAGACTCACTGTATTCTACAACTTACATTTATAACCAACTCTAAAACATACCACAAGAAGGCACATAGAAATGAAACTAAAAGCCACCCCAACAAAAAACCCACAGCAACTGACTCATCCAGGAAGTCAGGTCATGGTGGAACTGGAAATGTCATCTGCCTGGTTTGGGTAAATAAAAGAATGCAGTGTCCTAATTCCCTTCTGCAGGAATATTGCCACATGGTCTCCCCAGTTTATCTCCTTGTTTCTCTGTACCTGTGATGGTGTTGACGACTGTTCGCAGGATAGTGGGTGGTTTTATCAGTTCCTTAAGAATATTAGACTCAGTTGCCAAGGGAAAGCCATTGTCCAGCATCTCCTCCAGGACCTCATAAACGACCACCACATTGTCCTTGATCATTACCTCTGAACAGACACCAAAATAATCCTGTGCAAAAGAAATAATGGTTCAACAGTCTCTGAAAGAGAGTCTTAGTGATCATTCAGTTCAGCATCCTCCCACACAGAAATACATCAAGCTTCTTCTTGGAAACAATACTGAAACTCCATGTAGTAGTCCAAGCACATCAGTCTGACCACTCCAACAGACACACACAGCTCCAAGCATACCTCTGCCACTGCTGCAGCAAGCTGGCAAACCAACAGATTTCCTTTCTACGTAGCAAGATCCCCTTTGATAGCTGAGATTAGTGCTTGGAAGTGGATCAGCTGCAACCAAGTGAGCAGCAATATTATTAAAGCAAACTTACTTCCTGCAGCCACTTGCACACAGTGATGCTTTTCACCAGATTCCAGTTCCATAAATCCTTCCTGGCTGCCCTCACTTTTTCCTGCAGTGCTCTCAGTATTTTAACTGCTGTTTAATGAATTCAAAGCCCCTCAAAGATTTTAATTTCCTTTTGTTAGAATGTTTGCATATAAAAACACAATGATACAATTATTAACTTCAATTCTGTACAGATTTGTTAGGATTTATTTTGATGTGGAATAGAAGAGAAGCCCAGCTTCTATGCTTAGTCTGTCTAGGCCCGTGTCTGTCTTATAGAAGAGTGTTTCTGAAGTCCATCTAACATGCTACCTGTGCTGTTGTCATTCTGAGACCACTTGGGGTGTGCAGACTGCTTACACATCCTAAAATGTATTAAACTAACAGCAGAAGCCCAGTATTCTGAAAAGTCTAAAGAAGAATTCTATCCATGTAACAAAACTTCCTCATCATTTAAGAGGTGCATAAAGCAGAACCTTAGAACACGAATCATGAAAGTTCCACAGACTAGTTTATTCCCCAGCTTAATTTCTCTCTGTTTCTTCAGCTCCTAATCAGTGAACAAACACACCTCACCCCATCACAAAAAACAAGATCCAAGTGACTGACATATTTATGACCTGAACAGCCAACCCGCTCCCTGGCCTCAGTGAAACACAATCCAGCCCACACTCGTGGCCTGACTGGTGCCTGGAAGCAGGAGCTCACATGATACTTGTTGGACCAAGTACCCACATGTCCTGTATTCTGGCAGGATGTTGGTCACAAGACATTTCAAATCCAGACTACATAACAAACGTTTTCACTGTTTCCCTAAGCTGACCAGCAGTCATGTCAGCACAGAGGGAACATGGTGCAGTTTCTGGTGTCCTCAACACAAGGATGTGGAGCGGTTGGAGCAAGTCCAGAGGAGGCCACGAGGATGCTCAGGGGCCGGA
>JANHGB010043794.1:33897-48780 GCA_026283785.1 Coracopsis vasa | reverse complement strand
ACCTGTCCCTGGGCTTTCTGAGCATCTGTCCTGCATCTGTCCGAGTCATGTCAGCATCTAGAGAGTGATATTTGTTACGTGGAGCTGTGCGGTGGAGTCCGGTGTCTGCATGCGGATGTGTTCTGCGCGGTGATAAATTCTTCGGTACTTACGAGAAAGCAGAATGAGGGGACAGTGCTGATGAGTAGCTTGTGGCTAAAACTTCCCTTGCAGAAAATCACTATTCCTTGTGATAAACAGTTTGTGAATCCTTCTCTGTTAGTGTACTTTTGCAGTAGAACTTCAGCACAACGTACTGTTATCACACTTGGAAAAAGTCTTTGTCAAAGACAACTCAAGGCTGTGAAGAGCTTTGCACCCTTCATCTGCATGTTTAATTAGCAGTGTCATAAGCATCCCTTCTTCATTGTGTATGGTCACCTGTTACTTAGTCCTCAAGTGTTTTCAGTGTGCCTCATCTATACTGAAGATTATAATGTGGTATTCTTCTTTTCTATGTTCTCTGAAAGTGGAACATTTAATTACAATCTCTAGTTGCATTTCTTCACTTTTTTTTTCCTTGATGGAACATCTCTCATTGCTTTTCTTAGCAGGAGGGAATCAGACCTATGATTATGCTCCTGGAAGAGCTCTGAAAGTTTCTTGCTGTTTGCTCAAGGATCTTGGGTATTCCTACTGTTTTCTATTGAAGTTTCAGGCAGTGTCTTCCATGTGCAAAAATGAAGAGAGCTGCTGCTTTTTTAAGATCTTTGTTATGTGCCTCCCCCGGCCCCCAAATGTTCATTTATGTTGTGCTGAGCAATGATGTAAAACTTAGTATAGAATTTATACTGACTTACAAATTAAACTAAAAAGGGCAGACTTTTTTCTCTAGATTGTAGAATTATTTCAGTGTTAAAGCACGTTTTAATTGGTAGTGAAGATAAAACCTTAAGTATTACTTCAGTGTTTCAGAACTGTAGTGGTGGATTTAAAGTCTGCTTTATGTGTATTAATATTGGCTGCTAATTTGTTTTCCTCTTTTTTTTGTTTCCCTCTTTTTTTTGTTTCCATTGGCAATATCTCTCTCCTTGTTTTCTTCCAGGCCTGATGTTACAGTTCTTCTGAGTGTGAGTGTGCAGACCAGAAGCTGAGGTGAGATATGATGAAATCTTTATGCATTTGTGGAAAAACTTTCTCTGAAGTTGTTATGGGATTTATTGGAAAGAATGAGGAAATTTCTAATTGTTTTGCTCTTCTCTCTTCAGTGTGAAAACAAAGAATGTTTGAGCAAGGAGGAGTAATTCAGAACAGAAAACGTGTATGCTATGGTTAGCTGGTTCCCGTCACTCGAGAATCTGTTTTCTCATCGTGTGAGACTTGTTCAGCATCGGGATAAAGGATAACGACTCTATGGATATACAGAATCCTTCACCATGGTAAAACTCGCCAACCCGCTGTATACAGAGTGGATTTTGGAGGCAATCAAAAAGGTAAAGAAGCAAAAACAGCGTCCTTCAGAGGAGAGGATATGCAATGCAGTGTCGTCTTCACACGGTTTGGACCGCAAAACTGTTCTGGAACAGTTAGAGTTGAGTGTTAAAGATGGAACTATTTTAAAAGTCTCCAACAAGGGTCTCAACTCCTACAAGGATCCTGATAATCCTGGGAGAATAGCACTTCCGAAGCCTCGGAACCATGGCAAGTTGGATGGTAAACCAAATGTGGACTGGAATAAACTTATCAAACGGGCAATTGAGGGCTTGGCTGAGTCTAGTGGCTCATCCTTGAAGAACATCGAGCGCTTTCTGAAAGGGCAGAAAGATGTGTCTGCGTTATTTGGAGGTAGCGCTGCCTCCATTTTTCACCAGCAATTACGATTAGCTGTCAAACGTGCTGTTGGCCATGGAAGGCTTCTTAAAGATGGACCTCTGTACCAACTCAACACTAAAGCAACCACTAATGCTGATGGGAGGGAGAGTTTTGATTCTCTTTCCTGTCTCCCTCCAGTGTGTCTCCTTCCCCATGAAAAGGATAAGGTAAGACCCAGTTTGCATGGGCATTTTCTTGTCATCGATGAAATGTGTCAATACAGGGTCGCAATTTCAGGTCAATGATTTGTTTAGCTTGCATCTTGTAAGTTAGAAATTATTAATATGCATTTAGGATTCTACTGTGACTGAAATTCTGAGTGTGATCAGAGGAAGTATAGTAAATTTGTACATGTACCTCAAAACTGCAAATGAACTATTGTCGGTGATTTACCTCTTAACGCAGGATTGAATGTATGAGGATAGGCTAGGTCTGGTTATGTTTATAAAGCATAGGCTATGAGCCTCATCACTGTAAGGTGAGGTGGGTTTGCAAAGCAAAGTTGAGATCATCTCTAATTTTCATGTTTTCATTTGATTGCCAGTTAAACTTCTGATTGGAACATAGCTGATATAGCGACTTGCTGATTAGCAGTTGTCATAGAGGCTTTCTTTGTTCACAATCAAAAAAGCACTTTCTGTCCCAGAACAGCTTTGCTGTGAAATAGGAAGAAAAGGTATATAGGATATAGCAGTTGAAAAGTACAGTCAGAGGATGTAGAGAGTGGAAATGCTGGAATGAACACTCATGGACTTCTGTTCCTTTCTGTCTGCCTCCCCTCACCTGTCTTATTCACACCTGTTCATTATACAAACCAAAGTATTTTTCTGTTGTTTTTCTATATGCTTTTCCCGTCTCCTTTCTTCCATCCTTCTGCATGCCAAAGGTCTTTCAGCCTCCATTCCTAATGATGAAGTTGTTGGAGTGAAATCCATACCCAGGCAGTATCTCCCCTGTCCTTGTGTTGCTGTAGAGGCAGTGTAAAACAGAAGTCTCTCTTGGTTTATTGAGGGCCAGTATGCCAGTAGTTCATAACTTGGTACTTCTGGTCTCCGGGGCTTCTAGAATGTGAAATTACTTTTTCTATCCATAATATATTTTTCAGCAGTGTTGGATTTTTGTTGTTGTTGTTGTAAATATCCACTTCAGGGATGAGTTCTTTGGGTGTGTGATGCTCCTGGTATTCCAGGTGAGCTTCACTCTCTGGTGAGAGGGCTGCTTTATGATCTATTAGGGTTTGAAGACTTAAAACTACAGAAGTTCTAATTTAACTGTGGGAGCTCTATTGTGGACACAATACTTGGCTAGTCAGAGTATGGTATTGTGAGCTGGTGGAACATAGGAAATAAGTATTACTGTGCTGGAAATTCCAGCAGCTTCCTCTATCCTTTTTTCAAGTGTTCTGTCTACAAATGTTTCCTGTGTACTTCAGTGATGCCTATAATGAAATCAGTGTAGCTGTAAAACGGTATGAAAACTGGATGTAAAGAGGCCTAGCACATAAGGCACCTGACTTGAGAGTGGTAGAAACAGTGGAAAACATGAGCTGTGCATATTATTATTAATGCAGCATGTTTTGCAGCCTATTCAGTCATCTTGTAACGTGCCAAAACTCGGGACTAGCTTGATACTCTTTCAGATGAACTGTTCCCTGGGGTTTTCTTAAAATAGGATATATCACAGAGTGGTGAGTGATAATATGGGCTACTGTAAATACTGAATTTGGTCTGTGGTTTGTTTTTTGTCCCCTGGTAGAATAGCTTACTGAGTTCTTGGGTGCATAAACACACGCACATGTGTATGTATGTGCATTCTGGGCTGTTAGATATGCTCCCTAATTCCTTTCCACCTTCTCAGGTCTGAGCAGCTTGAACACTCAAAGATTTGTTACTAATGTTAGGATGCACAGTAGCTATAGTAGAAATTTTGCAAGGCATTTCCTCAATAAATTCTTCTGGGCTTGTGCTTTGTGGGGTTTTTTTTGTTAGCTTGGTTGTTAGTTTTTATCTGGTTGTGGGTTTCCGTGTGTTTGTTTTCAACGAGCATCCTCGATTTCTGCTCTTTATGTTCTCTCTGTGCTGTGTGACCCATGCTGAGTTTCATAGGAGTTTAAGGCATTTTGAAGATAAGCTATTAAAACATCTATGTAGATTCTGCCAGCATGAACTGACTGACAAGTCAGTGGAAGCCAAAACTTCAGCTCCTGTTCTACAGGAATTTTAAGGCAGTTTTGTTGGTCTTCTTTGGGGTTTGTGTGTGTGTGTTTTTTGGGGGGGTTGTGCAGACACATATGATCTTCCTTCACTGTTTTGTGTTAAATCTCAACCAGTTATACAGATGCAAAAGGCTTACTGTGCTGTAGTAATTTTCTTGACTTTTTGAGTGCTTGAGAGCAGGGAGAGATTTTTGTTTTGTTGGTAGGTTTCTTTTGTGTGTTTGGTTTGGGTTTCAGTTTGTTTTCCTTTCTTTAATGGGATTATTCAGTACAGATCCTTCTGCAGTATGTGACAATGTTTCTCTTGATTCTTACAAGAGCCTTGGCAATGAAACATGAAAAAAAGCTCAACCTCCCAAACCTGAGAAGTCTAATGACCTGTGTCTTTGCTGCTGTTAGTCTTTTATCCTTGCACTGTTGGTCTTTAACAGCTGTTTAAGAACTCTCCGTGTAGCTCATGATTCAAGTTTATGAATCTTAAAGGTGTGATCTTTCTTCCTTTCATTTGTTCAAGTAGCTTCCACTGAGCTGCAAGTGTTTACCTATGTGTTTGATAGTAGTGTTGCTTTGCTTAGGTGCCTAGAAGTGTACATTCAGTTCTGGCTATTTCCCTGTGCACTGTGAACCTGATGAGTACACTGCAAGAGGTCTATGGAAGTTGAGGCTTAGATGTTTTAAATGAAGTAAACATAAAGCTGCACTACAGAAGCTTTGGTTAGGAAACACTATTTGCCTTTTTTCAGCTCTTTTTTTTTTCTCTGGGTGTTCTGTGAGTGCCACATTCTAGAATTCAAAGGCAAAACCAATGGCAAGTTATCATGGTTTACCAGGTAGTAATGACATGCTGCTTCCATGGTGGTTTTGAAATCCCTGGCTTAAAAGCACAACTTCGATGAAGACAAGCAAACAGGAAAACCCCTGCTGAGGGGCAGAGCTTAGTGCTGAAACTTTCTTACCTGTTAGTGACAATGGCTAACAAAAGAAGAGTTGTCTTTAATTTCAGTTTTACTATGTGTGCCTTCACTTGTGTAGGCTTTAGGGAAGTGGCCTTTTCTTTCTTTTCAGTTTCCTGTAGTTTAGAAGCTAAAATGTGAATTGCAGTTAAGAGCTGTTTTTGCATTCCTTGTGATGTTTTGGACTAAACACTGAACTTTGGTGGTGGTCTGTGGTGGATGACAAACTGGTAGGATTCACAGTACCTCCTTTTGTTGTGGAAAGAAGGGGGGGGAGGGTGGCAAATTATTGCTATACCTAAAAGTAAAGGGAATTCATGCTGAAATAGTAATGAAAGAGAAGGTGGTTGAGTTGCTGCCTCCTGAGTAAGTATCACGCAAGCACTATCACTTCCACACAGCTGGAAGTAAGGAAATGCAGATGTCAGGGCTCCCACATCAGATTACCCAAAGAGGTAATAGGTGTAGAGCAATATATGTTCAATGCTGAGTCCACCATCCATTGATCCTGTGCAGGCTGGACTCTTAAATAAGTAATCCTACTGTTACAGTGCAATTGCTACAGGAAATTTCTGGTTAAATATGCATGAAAGGTTTCTTTAAAGCATAATCATCACTTGTGTTTCATTGTGTAATTAGTATACTTGCTATATATATAGTAAAAATGTATATACTATATATATAATATATGTATGTTCTCTATATATTTAGTAAAACCCAGGATTCTTACTTTTGAAAGTGTTTTGTTTCTTGTGGAAAATTTGCTCTATGCCAGTATTTGTTACGAGGAACAGTTTTTATTTCATGGAACTTCCTCCTAATTGCTTTTAAAAATGCTTTTTCTGAGCTGGGAGAAGAAATTCTTTGGTGCTGCTTTGGAAACCATAACTTATCTTTAAGTAAATGCCAGATTTATTTTTGTCACCTTTATAAATGCTAAACAGAATAAACAATGATACTGGTTTAACATATACTGGCTATTGGGGTGCCGTTTGGATTAGAAAGGCTTGATACAAGTATGCAGAAAAAGCTTTGAGAGTATCTTGCTGAAGTTTTCTGGGCTATTTCCCCACCACTTTATTGGGTTTTTAGTCTTGAAGGTTTTTCTGTTGATTGGGTTTTGGTCATGATTGGTGCAGGTGATGTAGAGAGGATTTAGGAAGTTAATCTTCCTCGAGCTGACACCTTGTGGCTTTGCCAGAGGTTACCACAGCCATTGCAAAGATAGAACAAGTGGTATTTTGCTCCTCAACTGCTACGGTTTGCAGCCCAGTTTATTACTATTAAATGAAATTGTTGGTTTAAGTTAATGTTCTGTGTTGTGAAATTGAGCTGCTGCTGGAGGGCAGAGAGGGCAACGCAGGGCAGGAGGGAGCCTCCGCTCTCCTCTCAGTGGTGCCTTGGTTGTGTGCTGTCGTGTCAGCCCTGCAACCTGCCAGACCTTGTTTTAGCTGGCTGCTAATGTGTTCATTTCTTTGCTGACCTTTTGGCACAGAAGGTGTGTTGCATTGCCAGACAAGAAAGAATGATTTCTCTCTCCTACAGGCACTTAGTTTGAAATACTCCTATTTGTGTATTTGAAGCCTGAAAAGTAACAAGTATCTGATGCCTACATATGGCTATCAAATGTATATTTATGTCTTTACTTGTGAGAAACTCCTTATGCAGTTGTATGTTGCATCTTCAGAATGCTGCAGAGGAGGATTGTGGCTTGCAATACTTTAGGTCTTTTTGATCAGAAACTTTGAAATAAATAAATTTGTGCCTTTTTTTGTTGTTTCATTGAATCAGAAGAGCTCACTGAACCTGTGCTGGTCTGGAAAGCCCTGGGTTGTCTTCCTGAACAGTTCTCATTGGTACAGTAGCCTTTATTTGTAGGGCTCTAGTACCTAATAGTTAAGTCATATTGTGTTGGCGCTGTACAAAAGTGTAACTGAAAAGTGTCTTGTTTTAGGAAGTTGGCATTTAGTGTGAAATAAGACAACACTCAAGAGAGCAAAGAATAATACTATCTGTGTAACAAATAAAGGTCATGGTATACTAGCTACCTGCTGAAAATCTTAATTGTGGCTTGTAGTCATTCCAAATCAAATGCATTCAGGGGTTTGAGATTACAGAAAGTCATGACTGAGTATGATGGCAGCACTTACTACAGGGTGTATCTTCCTTTGGAGGCAAGCACTGTGATTTTAAAATTGTGTAGTATGATGGTCAAGTTCAAAGGAGGAACCCAGCCACAGCTTGAATACTAGCTGTATTCAAAACCCTGCTAGCTCAGAAAGCAGTGGTTGTACAAAAGTCCAGGCAAACTGGGTTACCTTGATAAATGCTAACACTGTTATGCCCAGAATGCAAGTGCACTACCCTGCGTGTCTCATTTATCCATTCACTATCAACAAAACCAGTAATAATGTGTTTAACAAGGAGGAATGAAACTTACCATTTGTGTGGTCTGTGCATGGGGGTTTCTGCAGTATGACGACAATTAACAAGGAGTGGTGGTGTGGTTTAAGCCAGCAGGTAGCTGCCACATCTCACCAAAGCATTGGGATGGAGGAGAGATTGGGGGGGAGAGGGGGGAGAGGAAGTGAAATTTGTGGGTTGGGCTAAAGGCAGTTTAATAGGGCAGACAAGGGAAAATGAATAATAACGATGATAAAATAATTATAATAACCAAAACAAGTGATGTCCAATGCAGTTGCTCACTGCCTGCTGAGCAATGCCCAGGAGCTTCCTGACCAGCGGTCCCTGACCAGCTTTCCCTCTAGTTTATATATGGAGCATGACGTCCTATAGTCTGGAATATCCCTTGGCCAGCTGGGGTAGTTGTCCTGTCTGTGTCCTGGCTGGCTCCCAGCTTCTTGTGTTCCACAGCCTCCTCACTGGTGAGAAGCTGAAAAGTCATAGAATCAGAATGGTTTGGGTTGGAAAGGACCTTAAGATCATGTAGTTTCAACCCCCCTGCCATGGGGGTCCTTGACAGCAACATTATTCTCATTATAAATCTAAAACATGGCACTGTACAGACCAGGAAGAAAATTAACTCTGTCCCAGCTGAAACCAGGTCGACTGTTTAATAGTTAATATAGCACTATTACAGTGCAAGGATTACTGCACTACTACAAGGCTACTACAATGCAGTAATATTTAGTATTGTTGAAGAGGAAAGAGCTCTTTCTAGGTACACTGTTGTGAGGAACCAAGCTACAGTAAGATACAGGTCTTAAGGCTGGAAGCTCTTGGTAAAAACAGCTTGTTCTGCTTTTGTTGATGCTTGTTTTCCACAATATGGATAGTATTAACTGATCTCTATTGCACTCTCCTTGAAACTCCTTTATGTCAGTTAAAACTGGACATGGCTGTAGCAACCTTTAAGTAAATATCTGCCTATTGTCCTGCCGTGGAGCTGATGGTATAAAAACACTATTCTGAAAGTGCTTCCTGAAAAAAAAAATGGGGAAACTTCTGAGGCTGAAAAAGAGGAGGAATATTTACAACAGATTGCCTGTGCTGCTCTCACGTGTTCCTTGTGGCCCGTTTCCTGCTTTTGTGTTGCTATTTATATCTGGTGGTACTTATCAATCACTTTAACTATGGGTTATTATACATGCAGCATCCGTTAGGCTTTCTCTCTTGCAATTAATAGTTCTAGATCCCAGTGTGCACTCATGCATAGCACATGAAGACAAACTTCTTTTATCTGTTTAGAAAGATCCTGTGCTTTGAGGGTATTATAGTTGTTTTGAAGGCCCTTAAGCATACAACAGCTATTGCTGTATTGTGCCTGCTTTAGGTTAATAACTGTTAATTCTGTGTCTTAAAGCCAAGAACTGTCCCATTGCTGGTAAGGAAGTTGTTTGTGGATTGGTTTGGTTTGGGTGGAGTACATAAATGATCTGCAACCAGAGCATTGTAATTACATTTTGAGAGCTCACCCTTAGACTCCAAGGGTGCTCTTCAAGCTTTGGCTCTCAGCTGGAGGAGGATTAGGATTCCCTCTCTTCCAGCTGGTTCTGAAGAAGGCTGTAGTTCTGTCTGAAACAAATCGTGGTTGATAACAGATGGCCTCCATCTGCACTCTGTGTAACTCTGAAAAACTCAAATGCTGAAAGATTTCTTTGGACTTGATTAGTGAACAGGTAAAGTAGTTCTTAGTAATGGAGCAAACATAAGCAGGTCATGGAAGCTGTGGAGGATGCTATGAGACTGTGGCCGTGAACTTAGGGTGAAATGGCATGGGATGATATCAGGAGGGTCTCTAACAGTGTTCAGAGTAATGACAACTTAAAGGCAATGTTTGTGAGTGTGGAAAGCCATCAAGTATTGTGATGAGTACCTACATCAGTGGTATACTACTGTGGAGGAAGTGTTTTTTAATGGCATTCTCTGACATAGTTTCAGCAAAAGCTGAGGATAGGACAGCTGGTTAAGAAGAAGGAGACTAATCCAGTGTGCTGGCTGGATCCTCTTTGTTAGTCCTTTCTCTTCTGGAGATTGTTTATAGATAGGGAATGGCACATCTCTGAAGTTTGGTTAATAAACAGAGCTTTAAAGTGTAGTTAGGTAGGGAGGAGGGTGGAAGCTGGAAAACAGCACTAAACAAACAACTTGATTTCGATGTTAGCTTTCTTATATAGTGAGGGAAGAAACAGCAGAGATACGTGATTGCTATGCACAGAATCATAGGGTTGGAAAGGACCTTGAGATGATGCAGTTTCAACCCCCTGCCATGGACAGGGACACCTCACATTAGACCGTGTCCCCCAAGGCTCTGTCCAGCCTGGCCTTGACCACTGCCAGGGATGGAGCATTTACCACTTCTCTGGGCAACCTGTGCCAGGGCCTCACCACCCTCACAGTAAAGAACTTCTTCCTTTTATCTAACCTGAACTTCCCCTGTTTTAGGGGAAGGATAATTCTGGTGCTCTTAGTCACTGTGTTGCAGTGCCTGAGCTTCAGAAGCTGCTGATCATGAAGGTGCATGTGAAATCTTCAGCACGATCTCAGGGCAAAGCAGCTGCACTCACTTTGTACTGCTACCAGGTTGTTATTGTCTTTTAAACATGCATTCAGAAAAATACAGTGCCTGACTGCCTCACTTCACCTAGGTTTGCTAAATCTGGGTACCTGTGTATGGGCGGCTTCCAGAATACAGCTTTGGGTAAAGAAGACTTCAGGAACTTGAGCTGCAGAGTTCCTGAATCAGTGTCAAAAGAAGGGAGTTCCTTTATACTGCAGAGGAAGAAGCTGGAGCCTCCCTTCCCTCTCGCCCCCCTGTTTCAGGCAGGAAGTCCTGGCATGTGATTCTGATTGTGACGTACAGATCTCAAATTGTTTTAATCCTCTGATTAAAGGACTTCTTAGCTCTGGGAAGGTTATTTAATGACTGACTGTCTAAATATTGCCAGTTGACGTTCTCTGAAGTTCTTAGCATGTGCATGTTGAATAGGAAGACAGTTTGAGTGTCAGCTCCAAGTAGTAGTCCCTTTTTTGGTAGGTTTTTAGATGTCGTAACAACTGCATGGAATTCAGCCTGTATATACTGGACAAATATCTAAGCTATTACCTGTAACGCTTCACTTTACTCCTGTAGCAGCATTTCAGATGCTCCCTCCATTGTAATAGTCCTTCATATATTTCTTTTCATCAGAGACTGTAGCGATAGGACAAGGGGTGATGGGTTCAAATTAAAACAGGGGAAGGTCAGGTTAGATATAAAAGGAGGAAGTTCTTTACTGTGAGGGTGGTGAGGCAGTGGAATAGGAGTTTCCTACCTCACTTTTCCTGGATTGAGAAGACTACAAAGCAGATGGATTGGCCAAAACTAAGCTTTTAACATTCTTGCCCGCCTCCTCTCTGTAGGCACTTCTCTGTAGCCATCTTTAGGAGGGGGTACAGCCTCTGAATCCATAGGGAGCACGTTTGGTTTCTAGACATCCTTTGTATAGTAACACCATGTGCCAAGAGGCTGGCAGGCTGCAGCGCACTGTCAGTCCAATTTGTTCTGGCTCCCTCCCTCGCTGAATCTGGTGACATCACACACAGAGATGTGCTTGCGAGAAAAACAGCAGAAGGAGTTGAATGGCTGCCAAAAATGTGCAGTATGAAACTGAGCTGGCTGCTCCCAGGCTTGTTTTCACGACTCCCTCATTGTGTGCTTGCGTTTCCCACTTGCCAGGATGTTCTTTGCTGAACAAACACAGCAGCAGTGAAATCTCTCCATACTTAGCACAACGCAGCCTCACACAGCAGCATTGGAGAAGCAGCCTCATCTCCACATTCAAAGTCATTCCTATGTAATAAATTATTCTAAAGCATCATCTCTGAGTTGGTTCTTCCAAAGCTTAACAGTGTTTACGTGGGGACATACAAATTTGGAGGACTATGGGGATGAGCAGGGAATGCACAAATACTGGCTAGGAGAGATAAGAAAGACCATCTCAGACTGCCTAATAGAGGTTCTATAAGATTCTCTTTGATTAAATAAATTGCTCGTGAACTCCTGCAGAGGATATATGAAATAGTTTACTTCTACCCTGAAAAGTTGCATGAATGTTCCAGCTTTGCTTTCCCAAAGGATGCAGGATGGCCACTGAGATGAGGCCAGCTGTATTTGGGGCCATTTTCTGGTACTTTCTGGTCCTCCTGTTTGTTTTATTCAAGACAAAATAAATTGCAAGACTGCCAATGGGATTCACTGCTGATCTTTGCTAGTCAATGACTTAGAGAAAAATAAGACAGAGAGAGGACCATAACAAATACAATTGTTCATGTCTTCTAATGTTTCATGAGGAATGGGCAGCTATTATGGTCACATAAGCATTTTATAAGTACCTCAGTCACATAGTTGTGTGTAACTGTATGAAGCTATCATTGAATCTAAACCAATTCAGATGTGAACTGCTCATACAATTAATTCCCCATTACTTGGATACAAGTCTGCAGTAGTGCTGCTTTTTTAATGCAAGAAGTACACTAGTACTAGTGAAACAGTCATAGAAGGCTCCTTCAAAGCAAAGAGCAGTGGAGAGTATTGTGCCAAGAACCATGGTAGTTTCTTACAACCAATATATGACCAAATCCAGAGGATGAATAAACGTGCCAAATTGTATTCAAAAGGATTCTAAACCTTTTTACTGCAACTTTGTGGTAAATCCAGGTCTTTGCATTTGTTTCAGAGAGGACCAGTAGATGCCAGACAGGGGTCACTGTGTGCTTTAGTCCTCGTGCCTATCTGCTTGTTGACATTACTGAAGGAGTTTTCTCTGAGCATTTCCTTATCTGAAAATAAGCCAGGGTGTTCTGATTGTTTCCGTCTAGTGTGTGTTTTAAGGAACACACCTTGGTCTGTGAATACACTGGGCCTTGTACACCAAGTAAAGATAGAGCTTGAAACTTCCAGTTTGTATTTTACTGTACTATAAACCAACCCGTTTTCTGCAAGAAACTCTTCTGAGTGTAGCTTTTGCTTTGGCTTAGCCACAGTAAAGATTCCTTTAAGTTCTTCTGGCATATGCTTCCATACAATAATTATGTGCATATGTAAGTGCGTAATATACTCTGAGAAAGGTTTGTGTGAAATCACACATTCACATGGTACAGCTATACAAAGAATGTGTCTCAAAACTTACCATAATCTATCATTTTTTGTGCTTCCAATGTTTTAAATGTGATTTTTAGCAGATTTTTCTTACACTTTTAAATTAAATTTTGCTTGCAAAATTGGAGTAGAAAGAATTTGATAGATTATGAAATCCAGCATTTAATGTTACTAGAGATAAGACTCTCCTTTTGCTCTCATTAGTTGATCAAGTGCCACTTTAAAACAACCAGTTATTGTACTTGCTGCTTCTTTGAGGAGGCTGTTATAGAATGTCAGTCATTTGGTTTAAAAGCCTCCAGCTTATTTGAGGTCAAAGGTATTGTTGGCTTGTTAATACCTGGTTTTGCCTCATCTTTACATCTTCTTCCCATCTTTTTAACCCTCCTGAACTTTTTTAGAGAGAGCAAACCTTTTGGTCTGCAGCATACTGACATCATTTCTTATGAGAATAGTTAATAGTAGCACAGTTGTTGCACTTGCTCTATAATACATTTTATTCCAGGTAATGTATTGCAAATGCTTTTGACAACTGCACTATCACTTTCTGGGTACCTGATGGGATTGTCTTAGGACAACTGTGCTCTGGGGTCATCTGTGCCTTTTTTCCACCACTGCATCACCTCATGGCTTGTTCATTTGTTGCCAGATTAAGGCACCAGCTCTCTCTATGCATTGGGTTATGTACTAATTTTGAATTCTCTTTCCCAGCTTGTTTTTCCAAGTTTTCCCTAGCCCTGGAATTCCATTCTCTTTTCCTTTGTACCTCTTTTCATTTGTACCTGGGTGAATGTGTCTTGTCTTTAACCGGAATAGAAATCAGATCTCTACAGTTAATGCAGTATTGTGTGGTGAGGACCAACTGAAATCTGTGAGACAATATCACACATTGTTTACCTGTTATGTAAACATGTCTGTGATTTTGTGTGTTATGATTTGCTCCCTTGATATACTCAGTGCTTTTCTTGTCTGTTTTCCTCCTCAGCCGGTTGCTGAACCAATTCCAATCTGCAGTTTCTGCCTTGGTACAAAAGAGCAAAATCGGGAGAAGAAACCTGAAGAACTCATCTCTTGTGCTGACTGTGGCAACAGTGGTAAGTGCCCATTTACATTGCTGCTGGTAATAAGCCATCCTCTTGAGACAGAAGAGCTTGCTATAATGACTGCTACTGACCCATACATATGAGGAGTGTGCATCTGATAATAACCTTGCCACTTGAGACAAGTGGCAAGTACAGAAGTCTAGTATAGTGACTACTCCTGACCCAGATGTATGAGTAGTATGCATCTACGGCATATAATATGATTAGCTCAACTGAATCATGTGCTCCCAGAGGGGAGGCTGTTAAGTTAACCTAACACAAATAGTTCGTGTGGCTCCTGGAGGTTTCTCTGGAAATGTGATAATGATGACCAGGTTTATCATGTTTCTCAATTCAGTTCTGATAAATGCTCTTGCTGTTCTTTGTGGGCCTAACACTTGCTATCTAAGGTATTGGTTTTGTATTTGTAAGTAGATAAGAATAGAAGCACTTAAAAATACGAGTATCTGGATAACCAAAATGATGCATAGGAATATGTAATAAAGTAATTTGTGAGCTTTCTGTGGTTTTACAGGTAGAATTTTCTCTTCTTTCTGTAGGTCATCCGTCCTGTTTAAAGTTCTCTCCAGAGTTGACAGTTCGAGTGAAAGCCTTGCGATGGCAGTGTATTGAGTGCAAAACATGCAGTTCCTGTCGAGACCAGGGCAAAAATGCTGTGAGTACAGTGGAATATGGACTGAATGAAGAGGACATTGGGCTTGTGGATGTCCTGTTAAACTACAAAATAAAATCATTCTAGAGTCAAATAATTGCAACTTTTCTGAGAGTCCGGTAGTCTTTGATACCTGTGAAACACCATGATGCGTCTGTAGTTGAAAACTGTGTGTGTGTTCTCTGAGATGGTGACAAATTAATTGAGGGCTTAATGCTGATGCACATCTAAAGAGAGATTAACTTTATCTGTCTTCAACAGGATAACATGCTATTTTGCGACTCATGTGACCGTGGCTTTCACATGGAGTGCTGTGACCCGCCTCTTACCAGGATGCCAAAAGGTGAGGACTTTGTGATGAAAAGGATAATTTAAGATGGTGTTGGAAGAGATCAGTGGGTAGAAAGTGCCTCTGCATAGTTGGTCCTCTTTTAGCTACATTTAACTTGTTCTTTACAGCACTGCTTTTCAGATATTAGAAAGTAGAGAAGGGTCAGAGCCTCACATCC
>JANHGB010043794.1:18295-33797 GCA_026283785.1 Coracopsis vasa | reverse complement strand
ATTCCTGCCCTTTCTGTACCCTTTCTGGGCCTGTATTCTGCTTCGTGTTCTCTATAGAAGTCACTTGCATTCAGTGATGGGGATTTGTGTCTTGTAGGTATGTGGATATGTCAAATATGTCGGCCACGGAAGAAAGGAAGGAAACTCTTACACAAGAAGGCAGCCCAGATAAAACGACGCTATGCTAACCCAATTGGACGTCCCAAAAACAGGTTAAAGAATCAAAATACGACGTAAGTCTCTAAGGAGGAGTAAGATGTGAGATTCAGTAGGACAACGGGTATTTCTGGTGTCTGGTTTACTCTGAGAAGACCTCTTTCACAATTTCATTATTCTTTAATACAGAATTTCTCTAAAGTTCTTTGAAATAGAAGTAATCTCAGTGCTTCTTTTTGTCCAGGTTTTTTTTCTACCACATTAGAAAATCTTCTGATAATATCTTTCCCTTTCTCATTTTTTAGGTCAAAAGGTCCTTTCAGCAAAGTTCGGACCGGCCCTGGTCGGGGTAGGAAGCGTAAGATCACCCTGTCCAGCCAGTCAGGATCATCAGAAGGAGGATACCTGGAGCAGGCAGATGTCTTGGACTTCTGCAGAGATGGCAGCACCACCCTGAAGTTTAACAAGAAAACCAAAGGGCTTATAGATGGCCTTACTAAATTCTTCACTCCCTCCCCTGATGGACGAAAAGCTCGAGGGGAAGTGGTAGACTATTCTCAGCAGTACAGGATCAGGAAAAAGGGTACCAGGAAATCTAGCACTTCAGAATGGCCCACAGGTAAAGATTTTTCACCCTGCCAATGTAAGTATCTTGTACACCAAGAACATGTTCAAAGGCTAGGATGTTGAAGTTACTAGAATGAAAACTTTGAGCTGAAAGTTAATGCAGTCAATTACCTTTGATGCATTGAGGTCCTTATAGTCTTGTTGAGTAGTTTCATAGCTTGAATTGTTCCTAAGGAAGCAGTGGAAAATATTCCACAATAATCTATGAGATTTAAAGCTTTAGAATAGTTATGTGCATTAGCCTGGCTGGTGCTGAAAGAACAATGGTGTATCTTAAAGCTTTGGGGGTGAGGTGAAGTATCTTGTGGGTTCAGTTTGCTTGTTTTGTGGAAGGGGTGTTTCTTGATCAATTTGGTCACAAATCCAGAACTGGTTCTTCCTTTATGGTTTATCTGAATAGAAAATCCCATGAGAAAAAAACTTGGCAAAGTGGCTGCATACAGCCAGATGCTATTTGTTGCTGCACTAAAAGCCAAGTACTCCTTGGTAAATGTAGGTGAAGACAATTTTCCTTCTCATTTACAGACAATCAGGATGGCTGGGATGGAAAACAGGAAAATGAAGACCGTTTTTTTGGGACCCAGGATGTCTTAACTGAAAAGGACATGGAGCTGTTTAGAGATATTCAGGAACAAGCACTGCAGGTAAAGTGAAACTTTCAGTACCTGGCAGTAGGTACCAAATCTCACCATAGCCCAAGAACAAACCCAAGAAATAGGTGAATCGGTCTGTCAGAGAAGCCAGTGTGCTTGGTTTCTGCTGCTTTACAGTAATGGGGAACTGATCTCAAGAGAGCTGAAGGACAATATGAAAGTGAGCATGAGAGATTAAGGTGGAAATCTAAAATGCCTGGAGAGCTGTGGCTTTAGTTGTGTCAAAACATAGATAAATAGCTGCTAAAATATGTGGGCTATTGATAAAATACTGGATACTTTACTTAGCAGCAAACTCTCCAGGTTTGTTCTAGTAGTTAGCATAAGATGAAAGGAGATAAGGAATAAGCCTGTAAACTGATGAGGGGGAAAAAAAAGTAGTAAGTGGTTGTGGATCCTATGCAGGTAGTGAGCTGTAAGATCTTATTTGGCTGACTAGTGAAATATTCTGTTTAGCTTCTGAGTAAAACAGAAGGAAACATGAATCAGTTACTATTGAAATAACAAGAAAGGAAACAGAAACATGACTGAAAAAAAGATTGTATTCAGTTTTGCTGTGTGCCATGCAACAGTGTGGAAGGTAGTGGAAATACATGGTATGACGATGCTTACTGATTCTTCCTTCTTGTGAATCACGTGCTTGAAGTGTCACTGGTACTGGGTTGTAGTGTCACCTCATTCTTTGTGTGGATGGACTGTAGAGATAAGAATGTTTGAATTCAGCTTAGAAGCCTTTCCCTGGGAAATTCATGGCAACTTGTTTTTTTCCCTTGCATAGAAAGTAGGGGTGACTGGGCCTCCTGATCCACAAGTCCGATGCCCTTCTGTCATCGAATTTGGCAAGTATGAAATCCAGACATGGTACTCCTCCCCATATCCACAGGAATACTCGAGGTAAGAGTATGGCTGAATATACTTCTCCTTTGTTCTGCTTCAGTGTTTATGGCAAAGCTGCGCCCCAGGTGGTATAGAAATCTGAAGAAGATTCTGTCTGAATGTAGCCAGAAGCAAAGTACACGTAATCCTGATACTTCTCATGGCAGTTAATAGATGTTTGAAGGTGTTTTTAGGCTGAGTCAAAAGTTGATCAGCTCTCTGCAACAACCTGCATCTGCTGTGAGCATTTGATTTGCCATGGGAATACAGAGATTGATTCCTAAGAACTATTTTTATGCTGTATGTAGTTCAGCACAGCTAAAGAAGAAATGTTTAATGTTGCAAGTTTTGGCATCTGAAAGATGGTTCTGCTGTGGTGTACATATACTTGGTTTGATGTTCTCTTGCTTCAGAACTTTGCAAACTGTCTGCACTGCAAACTCTCTGAACTTCAACTTGACTGAGAAAGAGAAATAACTTCTAAGGGCTATAAATACAGAGAGAAAATGAAATAAAGCTCTTTATCATTTAATATGAGCATATGGTCTGTCATGAGGAATTATTGTAGCTCTGCTAAAGGCATTGAAGGTGACTGAAAACAGCATCCCTGTCTGAGCTAGAGTATGTAAATGAACTTAAATCACAACAACAGGGGGACACTTGCATTCAAATTGTCCATGTCAATGCAGTATGTAAAATGGCTTTAAAGCAAACAGATGGTGGTGTGACCCGTTGCTCAGGGGTACACACAGCTGTCTGTTACCAGGAGGGAAGGGAGAGAATAGGAACTATTTATCTAATCCATCCTAGTGTCACTAGTGCAACAGAGGGGGGGGTTGCTGTTTTTTCTAGGATTTTAATCCCTGCAGATATTTCTTCTGACATAATAGTGAAAAAGTGATTGTTCAGGACATTGAGTACATATTTTTAATATACATTTCTTATAGGACAAAAAAGTGCCATGACTTTAAGTGTAGTAAGGTGGTTTTGGCCCAATTAGCACATTCACTAGGTCAGTATTTACTGGTTTTGTTTTCATTAAGGTCTCTATCTGCAGGAGCGAAGAGTTTTATACAAAAGTCTATATATTCAGTCTCTGATCTTCCTTTATCATTGCTTACAGGTTACCCAAGTTGTACCTTTGTGAGTTCTGTCTAAAGTATATGAAAAGCAGAACTATTCTCCAACAGCATATGAAAAAATGTGGTTGGTTCCATCCTCCAGCCAATGAAATTTATAGAAAAAACAATATTTCAGTCTTTGAGGTAAGTCAGAAGACTAAGCCACTCACTTTTATCTATAGCATAGTGTCTTTAGCACCCAATCCTGTGATGAGCTTTCCATAGCCCTAAAGCTCTTGGTTCTTAAAAGGTTCTGTTGCAAAGAGTGAACTACAAGCAGCCAGTGGGAGCTGACCTCATGGATGGATTATTCATCCACAAAACACAGGAGAAGGCTCACTGTGTCAAAATGCTTTTTCATTTTAGGAAAATGAATGTTTTCTCTTAAGCTAATGAATGTGACAGTGGCTTGGCCACAGCCTTTATGCTGTGGAAGTTTTAAGTCCTTTGAGACACTATCCGTGATGAAGAAGTCATCTTCTCGTAGTAGACATTTCAAATGTATGGGTATAGCCAGATGAAGCATGTCCTTGTATGACAGCAAATGGAGTGACAACCTTTTCCTCCTTTCTGTAAGGTTGATGGCAATGTCAGCACTATCTACTGCCAGAATTTGTGCTTGTTAGCCAAACTCTTCCTGGACCACAAGACACTCTATTATGATGTGGAGCCATTTCTTTTCTACGTGTTGACACAGAATGATGTCAAGGGCTGTCACCTTGTTGGCTACTTTTCCAAGGTAAGTATTCCGTTTGAACCCTTTGCCTCTTGTCCTAAACTTTTTAGTTTTTTTGACAGAACAGGGCCAAGATTTCAGATAGGCTTTCCCAAGGTTTTTGTCTGTAATTGTTTTACTTATTTTTAAATAGCTTTAGTTGAAGCTTTTCCTTTCAGTCTTCAGAACAGCACATTTGAGGTTAGATTTTAGGATGTTCTGGTTATCCCATTTAAAGGTTCACTGCAATATTGCAGGTTTTTTCAGTGAATTTAGCTGCTTCAGATTTCTGCTTTGAGCTTTCTCTGCTATGAACTCGACATGTGACCTTGACTCATGTACATTGTTGTTCCTAAGAAACTCTCTTGCTTTCTGTCTCAGTTTTTGCCATAACCATAAGTAGTGGCTTGTACAGAGTAACTTTGATTTCTCACTTGTTGTCTTTTTTGTTTTGTCCTAATTTGCTGCTTTTCCAACAGGAGAAACACTGCCAGCAGAAGTACAATGTGTCCTGTATAATGATTCTTCCTCAATACCAGCGTAAGGGCTATGGCAGGTTCCTAATTGACTTCAGTAAGGAACTTTTTCTTCACTTTTTTTAGTGCATGTAGTTCTTTCTACAGAAATCCAGCCCTAAAACTGCACAATCTGTTGAAACCTTTGACATCTTAAGTGAAAGAGTGTCTTAAGCAAAAGGTAGTCATAGTTATGTTTTAATTTAGCTTTGAGAGTAATAATACCAGACATACTGAGGATCTGAATACTCAAACGATTCTCACATTCATACATGGATCTCAGCAAGTTCATAGGGAAACTTGTCACTGTAACTATGTCTCTGTTGTTATGCTAAATGCAATCCAGTGTAGCCCATACTTTCCAGTATGACCTTGAAGTTCGGCAGGAGAAAATATTCAAGTAAATGCTTTTAAATGGCTAAAATATGCTTTCCCTCTGTCATCTTCAAAATCCCTGTTGTAGTTGGAGGATACTCAGCAGCCTGGTTGTATACTTGGAGTTTCTAGGTGGAGAGCTGCTGCCATCTCGTGGCGTTGCCCGTAGCTAGTGTGTGATGGTGATGCAGTTTGGGAATCTCCATCACTGTCATTGAACAGGACTTCAAACCACAAAACCCCAACCAGTGTATCCCTCTGAACTAGAATCTGAACCTTGTAGGCAACATTTCAGCTACTTTCTGGATAAAAATGCCTTTGTTGGGGTGGAAACAGAAGCTGTATATGCTAATTTCCTGAATTTCATTTCTTGTGTGTCTTCAGGCTATTTGCTTTCAAAACGTGAGGGTCAAGCAGGATCACCAGAGAAGCCCCTGTCAGACCTGGGGCGCCTCTCCTATATGGCTTATTGGAAAAGTGTAATATTGGAGTGCCTTTATCATCAACATGACAAGCAATTAAGCATCAAGAAATTGAGTAAGCTGACTGGGATCTGCCCTCAAGATATCACTTCCACTTTACATCACCTACGAATGCTTGACTTCCGTAGTGATCAGTGAGTACAGGAGTCCTGTTGTATTTCCAAATAGCTTCCAGTGTATTTGAATGAAATTTAATGGCATTTGGAGACAAATCTCATCTAATAAGCTTGCTTTCATTTAAGACTTAAGTATCCAAATGAGTGTACAAGTCAAGTGAAATACTTGGAATTATTCTTGATTCAGACCATAGCAATTTGGGGAATGGGGTTGTATTCTGTCGTGTTTTGTGTTAAACTTGGAACTTACTTGGAAAACTTGAAGTTATTTAAGAACAGTTTTATGTCCTCATTTCACAGTATATTTTAATCAGTGATAACTACTCCCAGCCCCTGAATAAAATGTACTCTGGTAGTAAGACTTTAACTTAAAGCAGTCCTCTTATTACCATTCTGTGTCTTTCACCTTATGTTGCCTGTTCTCCAAATGGCATACCCCCTATCCATTTGACACATCATGAAAGTGATAGCCTGCAGCTGAATATTACTCACAGAAGGATAATGGCTTCACCATTAATAAGAAGTGGAAGGAGTTTAACATTTTCTGTTTCGAGGTGCTTTCTCTGGTAGTCTGGTACTGCGAACTGTTCAATTTTAAGGAGCTTTCTGTCATCTGTGTGTTACTCATGGCAGCACTGATTGAGAGTTCACAGCTTTATCTGTAATACCTTATATCTGTTTCACATGGCAGCACGTACTGTGTGTAGCCTGTTGTTGATGAGAGTGTTATTGCTCTTTAGATTTGTGATCATTCGTCGGGAGAAGCTTATCCAGGAACATATGGCAAAGCTTAGAACTAATGTCCGACCTATAGATGTGGATGCAGAATGTCTGCGTTGGACTCCTGTTATAGTTTCCAACTCGGTTGTCTCTGAAGATGAAGAAGAGGAGACAGAGGATGGGGAAAATGAAGAGCAGCAGCAGCAGAAAGAAAAAGATTCAGAGACCAGTGTAAGAGTGAATCTGTTACTTCTCTGTGGAACCTACGTTACACTCAGTGCTTTTGCAGGCAGTGCAGACAAGATTGCAAATGCCAAGCTTGGGCATTTGGCATAATTGTAAAAACTAATACAGTCATGATTAGTTCATGGGTCTTTATAGTTTCAGATTAGAACCTAAAAATAGAGAAAACATTGAGGCTAAAGAAAGGTTAAAGACTATTTCTGAAAACAGCAGAAAGGCTTTTTCTACCCTTAGTGATTTTTGCAGTTTGGGGGAGAGGCAATGTTAAAAACCCAAAAAACCACAAAATCTGCCTCTCGCTCTCAAGCTGCCTTGTCTTTAATCAGATTATTGAAATAGATTTAGGTATGAAGGACCTAGTATTTCTGTAGGTGATAAATAGCATAAATAGAAATGAATGAACCTAAACTTTTAATGGTTGTCACCAAAGGTTTTTGCTTCACAAAATAGCTTCAAGTTTGTCTCACTTTTAACTTGAAAGTGAAACAAATCCTGTGATTGAATGTGGCAAGATGATGTTTGCATTCCATCAGGCTACTACTGACTGAAGTCACTTGTGGGGAAGGTAATTAAGGCACATTATCACCTGGGAGGGAAGGAGCAGCAGTTAGCACTATTAGAATCACAAAAAGGTCAACTATTTTGTTGTTCTCAGCTTCTTAAAAGCCATTCTTATTCAAGCTTTCTGACTTCTTGCTCTAAAGCCTTTTGTGGACTCAAATTCGGGATAGACATGCATGCTTAAATAGGAAGTGTGAAATCTCTTTGTCTTTGTTTAAATCAGATGGTAAAATCTGTGTCATGGGAGAAGAAAGAGCAAGAGCCTTACTCACCTCCAGAGAGTGAAAAAAAGCCAGACATTGTTGCTCCAGCCAATTCTGCACGGCCAAACAAGCACATTTTTCCCCTGGATAGTCTTCCTGCAAACAGCCAGCCATCACGAAGAGGGCGATGGAACCGCAAGAGCAAGAAACTTCGGGAGCCCTTTTGTGACAAGGAGCCAATGTTGCCCATTGAGGACAAACCACCAGTTCCCAGTGGGCGATGCAGTGAATGTGAGGAGAAATCAGCAGCCTCCCAAGGCCGGTGCAGTGACTGTGAGGAGAAGTCAGCAGCCTTGCAAGGAAGATGTGGTGAATGTGAGGAGAAGTCTCCAGCCCCAAGAAGCCGATACGCTGAAGAGGAGGAAAAATGTGCAGTTTCCCAGGGACAGTATGGCAAAGGGGAAGAATCTGCAGTTCCCCGGCGGCGGTACAGCGAAGGTATGGAAGGGTGGAGAGGGCAGTTGAAAAAGAACACGGAGCCACTGAAGAGCAGATTCCCAGAGGACTGTGACAGGTTACCCCGCCGCTACAGTGATAGTGACAGGGCACTGCTGAGGTGTTTTAGTGAGAGTAGTGAAGAGGAAGATGATGAACCTGTGAGTCCTCGATCGAGCTCTCCGCCTGTTCTCACCAAGCCAACGTTGAAACGAAAGGTGTGTGCCTTATTTCTTGTTGCCTCTGACTGTATCATGCTTTCTGTTTTGTCATTATGTTGGTGCTTTCTGAAGGACTGTGCAATTCATGATGGGTATATTAAGCATATAGATAGCATCTGCTCAGTTTTCCAGAACTCTGGAGAGTACTTTCTGCTACCTGTTTGTGGTGGTGGATTTTGTTGGATCAGAGGTAAGTGGTTTGGTGGGGGTTCTGATCTTTTGGGGGTTTTTAACAAAAGCCTTGTGCTTTTGATTTTTCCACCTTAAAAAGTGGTTATTAAAGTTTTAGTCATGCAAAATAGAAACAGATACAGCCCTACTTTAAAAGAAGCTGACAACACAAATGCTGTCTAAACAGCTAAAATTGCAGCATAAAGTCTTTGGAATGATTTACCAGTTGTGAATGCTGTCAGTGTACCAAGAAGATCCTCTCTTCATGGAATGCTGCACTGAGAAGTTCTCTTCTGTATCTTTGCAGCTTTATTCACATCTACGTTGTAGTGTCAGTGAACTTGCAGCTGTAATGGGATGGGCTGTTAATGTCAGCTGTTTAAATGGTTCATACTATTACACAAATTGTATTTGACATCTGTCTAACCAAAAGCAGGTGCCCAGCAGTATTTCTAGTGAAGTCTGGGCTCCAGAAGGGAATCCTCTGCTCCTGCTCAGGCTGTTAAACTCTGCTGTTCATGTTTTCTATTTATCAGTGTCTTATCTCTACTGCATGTGATAAAATGTCTTCTCTTCTCCTGACTTCCACCCTCAGAAACCAGTTCTTCATCGGAAGAGGCGAGTCCGCAAGCGTAAGCACCACAATAGCAGTGTTGTCACTGAAACCATCTCAGAGACCACAGAAGTGCTGGATGAACCATTCGAGGACTCAGACTCTGAACGACCAATGCCCCGATTAGAGCCTACATTTGAGATTGAGGAGGAGGAAGAAGAGGAGGAGGAGGATGAAGAGGAGGAGAATGAACTTTTGCCCAGTGGATACTTTCGGCATTTAACCCCACCAGATACACTCAGGCATAGACCCTCTTCTAAGAGGAAGTCCAAAGATGAGGAGGAGTCTGATGACACTAATGGTATGTTTGGTGGTATGCAGTTGAAAGTTTGATCTAGATACTGTGCCAGTGGGTGTCAGGTGGTACTAGCTCATGACAAAAGAAGCTGCTTCCCTTGTCTTGTAACTTCTAGGCAAAATGTAGGGTTAGGCATAAATTACCAGTCAAACCAGCCTGAAACGTTCCCAAGTCTTATGAAAATGTGGAGCATGCTTTTAACTATCTTATTAGCAATGACCTGATCAGAGGTCATTGAATCCTTTTGATTCAGTTTTCCTAATGAAATTGGTGTCTGTGAAAAAACCTCTACAGCAGGGTCACTTACAGAAACAAACCAGACATGAACTGGAGAGCCCTCAGGTTTCCAGAGCAAGAGAAATATGAAGTTGTTTTCTAGCGTGAAATAGAGAAATGTGGGAAAAGAGGAAGGGAAATAGTAGATTTTTTTTTTTCTTTTTAAGTGGAATTATCCATGTTTTGGAGGGCTTTAGTGCTAATGCTTTACCAAACACTCTGAAACCAGCACTTCCTTTTTCCTGCCCAGTGATACACTGACGGGGCAGATCCTTTCTTTCCTTTATTCACATTCCAAATATTTGTTTTATGGATGAAATTGTTCAATTTTGAATTCAGTATTTGTTCTAAATTCATCTTTTAATACCCAGCATTTTTTCAGAACACTTCTCGTTGGAGATACTTGGAGTAAATGCCTGTCTGAGCAAAGGGAAGGAGTAACTCAGCTGCACTACGATTAGGTTTGAAGAAGTGTTTGTGAACTACTAGGAGTCCATTATTCAGTTTTACTTTCATTGCATAACTGTGGACTTAAAACAGCTCTCCTTGGGAAATTCATAGCCTGGAATCAGTAACATTTTTTGAGGTGGTGGAAAGGGCAGAAATGTGAATAAATGTAGTCTGAATACTGGGGAAAAATTATCTATGGATAGATTAAAAAATAACATAATAGCTACCAGGAAAAGAGGGGGATTTGGTAAATGAAGCGAAGGGCAACTCACTGCTGAAGTCTGTGACAGAGTATTTGAAGGTCATGTCCAGTAATTAGCATGGGTTTCTAGCCTAGGGGCCGGAGAGATTCAGATGATCCTAAATACATGAACCAGGGAATCTCAAGTGAAGTAGAGACATTCTGTCATCTCTTTATTTAGCCTTGGTGAAACTGCAAACAACCATCTTTACTCTGTTATTCACACTTGATAGACTGGAATAGTTCACAAGAACAGTTGTGGGCTGATTAAGAGATTAGAACAAATGTTCTATAATAGATTCAAAGAAAGCAGAGGCAAAAGAGTGACTTGATCAAGTTGCAAATTGCTTAGGTGAGTAAGGAGATTTACTTATTTGATAAGAGAGATGTTCTGCCTAGCAGATAAAAGGAGAATTAATACAAAAGCAGATTAAGTAAATCCAGTGTCTGAAGACAGAAATTCAGATGGTAAAGGGTGAGTATCAGCTAGTGTCAGTGATTAACTGTTGCAGCAGTTTACCAACAGTTGTGTAAAATAAATGTAGCCCAATTCAGTTATCTGTGTCTCTGTTTAAAAGCATTTAAAAGCATAAAGCCCCCAAAAACTGAAAATATATCCTTCCTTCAGCAGATGCACAAGATACAGATCTAAATAGAAACATGGTTTTAATTCACCTTCATGTGTTCCCCTACACTGGACCACTTTCATTTGTGAGCTATTGTATAAGTAACATTTGTCAAGGGTGGTGAGTTTTTCCAGGACTGTATCATACAGGCTGATGTTTCACCTGCATTGTGTGTTAAAGGCTCAGGGGTTGATCATGTGTGTGCTTAAAAGCACTGGTGTTTTGAGAATGTAATGTGATTGCTGACAAGCAGACCTTGATCCTTCTTGTTAACCCTTCACAATAAATCTCTAAGCTGGTATTGATACAAGAAGTTGATAAATGTGATGGGAATGCTCAGGTCAAACAAATATGTTTGAACAATGTCTTTCAATTTGTGTTTTCAGGTAACCCACCTTTGAAACCATTATCTATGCTGAGAAAATGTGAAGATAAGGATTCTTCACTTGAGCCAGATACTTCTACCCCCATGAAAAAGAAGAAGGGATGGCCAAAAGGGAAAAGCCGAAAACCAGTCCATTGGAAGAAAAGACCTGGTCGAAAACCAGGGTTTAAACTGAACCGGGAAAAGGAGCTACCATCAGTTGAGGATGAAGGAGTTGATGCAGTGGTAGCTAATTCAAAACCAGGGCGTAAGCCCAAGCTTTCAGATCAAGAGGAAAGTGTTGAGCAGAAAGAAGAGCTGCCTTTTATTGAGGAAAGGAAAGAGGAAGATGTGAATGTGGAAGCAGAAGAGGTAGGAGAGGGAGAAGAGGAAGATACAGCCAGCAGTGAAGTAAGAGCAGTTTCTCCTGTGGACAGCAACAGCAGTCCAGTGCCAGAAGCAAAAGAGCCTGAGATAGAAGAGGAGGTAGAGGAGAAGCCACGGGTTTTAGAAGAGCAAAGGCAATCAGAAGAAGAACAGCAAGAGCTAGAAGAACCTGAGCATGACCATGAAGAAGAAGAGGAAGTTGCAGTTGTAACAAATCAAAATGAAGATCATGATGCTGATGATGAAGATGACGGTCATCTGGAGTCTGTAAAGAAAAAAGAGTTGGAGGAACAGCCTGTTAGAGAAGGGGTGAAGGAGGAGCCTCAGGTGCAAGAGTGTTTTTTAGAAACAAGCATACCAAGCAGTAGAGAAGATACAAAAGAAAAAGATGAAACAGAGGCAGATTCTGAGGAAGAGCAGGCTTCCAATGAGACATCAGTAGGCTCAGAGCACGTCCCTGGGTCTGAAGATGATCACGAAGAAGAGCAAAGTAATAAAGAAGGGTTAATTGAATTAAAGGAAGAGGAAGAGATTCCTCATAGTGAACTAGATCTTGAAACTGTTCAAGCAGTCCAGTCCTTGACACAGGAGGAAAGCAATGAGCACGATGTAGCTTACCAGGACTGTGAAGAAACTCTTGCAGCTTGTCAGACTTTGCAGAGTTACACCCAGACTGAGGAGGATCCTCAGATATCCATGGTTGAAGATTGCCAGGCCTCAGAACACAACAGTCCAATATCCTCTGTTCAGTCCCACCCCAGCCAGTCTGTGCGTTCTGTCAACAGTCCAAATGTGCCTGCTCTGGAGAGCAGTTACACCCAGATAAGTCCTGAACAAGGATCCCTGTCCGCACCCTCTATGCAGAACATGGAGACCAGCCCCATGATGGATGTGCCTTCAGTATCGGACCACTCTCAGCAGGTGGTGGATAGTGGCTTCAGTGACCTTGGCAGCATTGAGAGCACTACAGAGAATTATGAGAACCCCAGCAGCTACGATTCCACTATGGGAGGCAGCATCTGTGGAAATAACTCTTCCCAGAGCAGCTGTTCCTATGGAGGACTGTCCTCTTCTAGCAGCCTCACTCAGAACAGTTGTGTTGTCACTCAGCAAATGGCAAACATTGGCAGCAGTTGCAGCATGATGCAGCAAAACACTGTCCAACCTGCAGCAAACTGCAATATCAAGTCACCTCAGAGCTGTGTAGTAGAAAGGCCTCCAAGTAACCAGCAACCAACAACGCAGCCCCAACAGCAACAGCCTCAGTCGCAGCAGCCACAGCCACCACCTCCACCCCAGCAGCAACCTCCGCTGTCGCAGTGTAGCATGAACAACAGCTTCACCCCAGCACCTATGATCATGGAAATACCCGAATCAGGAAGCACTGGTAACATAAGTATCTATGAGAGGATCCCAGGGGATTTTGGTGCCGGGAGCTATTCACAACCGTCAGCCACGTTCAGTTTAGCCAAGTTGCAGCAGCTGACGAACACCATTATGGACCCTCATGCCATGCCTTACAGCCATTCTCCTGCTGTGACTTCCTATGCAACCAGCGTTTCTCTGTCCAACACAGGGTTGGCTCAGCTAGCTCCCTCTCATCCCTTAGCAGGCACAGCACAAGCACAAGCCACCATGACACCTCCACCGAACCTGGCGTCCACCACCATGAACCTCACGTCACCTCTGCTCCAGTGTAATATGTCTGCCACCAACATTGGGATTCCACACACCCAGAGGCTGCAGGGGCAGATGCCAGTCAAGGGGCACATCTCCATCCGCTCCAAGTCAGCACCACTGCCCTCTGCGACCGCACACCAGCAGCAGCTCTACGGGCGCAGCCCCCCTGCAGTTGCCATGCAGGCCGGGCCCCGAGCGTTGGCTGTCCAGCGGGGTATGAACATGGGGGTCAACCTCATGCCAACCACCCCGTACAATGTTAACTCCATGAATATGAACACTCTGAATGCCATGAACAGCTACAGAATGACACAGCCCATGATGAACAGCAGTTACCATAGTAACCCTGCCTACATGAACCAGACAGCACAGTATCCTATGCAGATGCAGATGGGAATGATGGGGAGCCAGGCCTACACCCAGCAGCCTATGCAGCCCAATCCTCATGGAAACATGATGTACACTGGCCCCTCCCATCACAGCTACATGAACGCTGCTGGGGTGCCCAAGCAGTCTCTCAATGGACCATACATGAGAAGATGAGCAAGATGAACTTGCATCCTAAAAACTGAAATATATATAAATAAAGGAACCTTTTATACTGACGCACCAGAGAAAATGGACCTTTTTCCAGTTAAAATATTGCTGTAGATTTAGAGGGATTTTCTTTGGTTTATTTTATTTTTTAGGAAGCCTGGTCTTTATTTTTTGGAGGTTTTTTGTTTTGTTTTGTTTTTTGTTTTGCGTTTTCGTTTTCTTCACAATCCTGAAGCATTTTACAGCTAAAAAGAAAATCATTTACAGATGTTTTTTAGAGGGGAAAACATGCACAAAATCTTTCATAATTTAAAAAGAGCCTTACTTTGCTGACAATGTGGACAGAATACGTGTAACAGTGAAACCATCTTCTTAAATTTGTTTTATTTCAATGTACGTCCTTTTCCCTCCCCTGTGCCCCTCTGTATTGCAGTTTCTAGTGCTGCAGTCATGTAACGTTTGACATCTCAAAGAATAACAACCCTTCCCTCTAAAAACCCACCTAGCATTTCCTACTTCTAGCAGGAGGCACTTATTGGGAGACTTGGAAGGGGACACAGAGGGTAAAAGAAGCTCTTGATTTCTGCAGGTCAGGGGACCTCTTTCATCTGGAATTTCCCCTGCCTCCCTCACCCGCAGTGGAATTTGGAGTTACGTGTAAACAATAAACTCTTCACATTTGGTGTTTTTTGTAGGTGAATTAACTGAAATTGTATGTTTCACGCTGAAAAGTGTAATGTGACTTGAAACTGATCCCATTCGCCACCCAGACATGCATGTTGCACACATGTGCATGCATGCACACATGTTCTGTCACTCTGATCTACTGGAAGCATCTCGAGAGAGAACGTTGCATCCCTTGTGCAAGTCATGAGGAGGGAGGATAGGGTGGGACATGGTTTTTGGGACAAGCAAACGGCTGCAGGTTCTCCTGGTGAACTGCAAGTCAGCCGCAAGGCTGAGGTCCCAAACTCCTCTAGTGTGTCCTAGGAAGTGCTGAGGGTCTTGGTTTGAGCCTTTTAGTCAGGCTGAGCCCAGAAGGAGCTGTTTCCAGTGGTCTGCCTCTTAGTCTCTTTACTTGAGTCATCTTGGAAGATAACGTGTATGTTGTGACTTGACAAAGAGCCCTGTGGTGTCCTTGTCCCTTTTCCATTCCTGGCAGGGGGTAGGAAGTTGCTGAATGTGCCGCGCTCTGGGGGAGTCAGGGATGTTCTCCCTGATTCTGCCGCTATGTTGGAGACCCATTTTATAGGAGTAGCCACACTTTGGATCTAGTGTGAGAAAAGAAGGGAATCGGCCTGTTTTACTGGAGTGAAACAGTCCAAACACCATAGCAGGATGCAGGCAGCAGGATTTTGCTGTTTGTTGCCGCATAATCCAATTGTTGTTCTCTTTGGCTACACTTCTGGCATGTCACCCAATACAAAAAGGGACACCCCTTAATGTAAAGTTCTTTTTTATTGTATATGAAGTAGAAATACAGACACATTAATAAGACTAATTTCTTTTGTTTTTAAACCAAAAGAGTCTAAAAAGAAAGTTGAGGTTTTTCTTCAGATGCACTAAACCGGACTTTCCTCCAGTAACTGCTTAACCAGAAAAGGCAGAATTCAAAGGACTTCCACTTTTTACTTCTGTTTAGTTTTGAGCATGTACAAGGCTGTGTAGGACCCCATTTCTCTGTATATACTATTCCAGTCCCAAATAACCCATGTAGAAAGCGCACTGTGCTGCCCTCTCCTTCCTAGATCTTCAGCTGGGTCACTGCTTCCTGATTGGG